>JAQFYB010000021.1:0-112618 GCA_034694085.1 Pogonognathellus longicornis
TTCCTTAACAAGTTTCCGGCTAAGAGATATTTGATTTATTAGGCGAAATGATCATCTATCCTCCAAGCCAGCCTTAAGTAGGTATATAATTTAGTTCATGAATGCATAGTACCCCTTTTGCAACATCATATCATTTACCTATATATCTACAAGGGAATGTAATAGCTTAATTTATGGATCTTCGATATTTTGGTATTATTGTTGCTTACACAGGTATAAATGTCGAAAGTCGAAAATGCAATGTCATAGATTTTGTCGGTAGTGTCTTTTATTCGCTTTTCTTCCTGGCGTGTGTAAGTATCTGACTGAGTCTGAGCTCTGAGGGGAGCGACGGAATCACCTGGAGCACCTGAATTCAGAATGATACCTATAATGGGCTTTTCTGCATCTTGAAGAGAGGCTCCTTTTCCCAAGTTTCCAGGTGTGTTACTTTTGTCATGCTCCCATAGCCATCTATTCTGCCGAGTACAGACTGTTTTCACTCCGTGAATGTCATTTTGTCAATCGGAATGAATAGCACAGCACACCCGGTTTTTTTACATTATTCTACCAGACACTAAAAAGAAATGTTTCTTTTATATACTTTAAGGCACAGGGTGCCAACTGGAATTACAATACGTGTAGGAAATCATTCGTGTACCTGAGTTATGATGTTATGAATGCTATTGAATCAGCAGAGCCGAAGACATTTGTTGTTTGAACATAACAGTTGAACAGTCCAACTGTATGCCTTATAAATACCATGTACATTTGTATATAGAGGTGTAATGTAAACATTCTGTAAGCTCTAAGCATTTAAGATGCGTGATACATGAATATTTAATGTTACAGTATTAACATGCTTAAATAACGTGACTGTTTGAAAAGTACAGTTGTAGAAAATTAAATTTTATAAGCTAATAAGGAACGATTGAAAACATCTTGTAAACACCAAACCTCTGAATTTTATTTTAATAATGATGACATTCTTCTTATATTTTTAAAATCAGCCAGTAAATGTGTGATTATTTCTTATAGACCGTCTCATCTTTTACGAATTAATTGTTAACCACTTAACTGACGTACCCACACAAAGTGTAGGCGTAACTAGTATTCGTGTTGAGAATCGATTCCAAAAACTTGTGTACAAATGAATATGGAAAACCTTTTCAAATGTCAGAATGAAGTGTATAGTAAATTGGATGCATAGCATAAATAAATAGAAGTTTTATGAGCAAAATACGTTGTTTGATAAAATGAACCTTATAGTAATTAATAATTTAATATTTCTATTGTAAGGAAATCCTTTAAGCCGTTTCAGTAGAAGCACTCGCACTCCCGTGAGTAACTAGAAGCACTTGAGATGATTTCTAAGAAAGATGAGAACAAGAAATTGTAAGTCACTTGAAAGGATGATGTTAAGGAGTTGACAGGTAAATGTCATGGCTTTTCTAGTTCATTGCTATTAAAGGTATTAATGCAGAATGCGTATTTTGACATCATTGTATGTAATTAAATAGATGGAAAAGTGTTTTCAATGAAAAATGAACCACCTATGAATCTCATCCTAAACAATTTGTACATAGGTGGTTCAACAATTAATATAGTGCTCATTTAAATTGAACTATGTAGGACTCCGACTTTTAAAAGCATTTCGAGTATTTATGTACAAAATATACCGTTGGCATTCACAATTCTTAACTATATTGTAGCACATGGCTGCATATGATATTCAGTGTGGCACGTGAATACACAATGCAATTGTAACTTAATAATGTGTCCATATTTAAGGAGCACAATCATTCAGTTGACAAATATGTATCCTCATCAATTAGTGCAACCTACTTATGTTATGTGTGCACCTGATGTAAAACGACGAAGAGGATGTCCACTAAAAGCCATTCATGAATTTAGTGATGTTCTGACGATGCAGGTAAGGATTACTTTAGAAAGTATATCTCAACTTACATTCCTTATCGTTTTACGTAGCTCTGTCCATATAGATGGATTATTTTTTCCGTTTGATATAAATAGTCTTGTGCCACACCACGATATTGTGATCTGCAGTAAAAATATTTCTGGTAAGCAATATAGATTTGCATTATTGTACATACAATACCTATTAGTAGCCCTTTGATAATAAAGAAATAAAACATAAAGCGAATGAAATGTGTTCTATGCAGAATTTGAATCAAGTTTTCAATATGAAGTTCCACTAACGATTCAAGCGACAATTATCCCATTTGAAATGTGCGTGAGTAATATTTTTGAGGTAAACGATGGATTACCAACCATTAATACCATTCTTAATTTGCTAATTATTACCGAAGTGGAAGACTTGACAGTGTTAGTGTCTCACATAAGACAGGTAATTAGCGGCTCTCTGATTTACTAAATGAAATTATTGTTATCATTATAATTCTTATCCCTATTCAAGGAGGATAACATTTTACTGTATATAATTACACCGTAACAGTAATAGGAGTCTGATTGCATTTGAAAATATTAATTCGTTAGTGTTTCCATTTTTCATCCGAATTTTCAAAAATTCAAAGGTTTCTTCCTTTCTTGGAAAATTACGAGCATCTAGAAGCTGCAACCCCATAATAATTATAAAGTACGACGGGACTAAAGAAGTTACTGAAGAAATCCTTCATCGTGTGCTGAAAACTGCCGAGGTGGAAATTGATTCTCTGGTTTATATATATTTGAGCAATGGACACTTTATGTACAAATTGTTAGGGGAAAATCAAGAAATACTAACTCCTAGAGTGAGTGAAAATATTTTGCTGTATGAAATTTACTCTTTACGAAATACTACATTTGTTCATCAGTCAACTGTTGAAGAATTTCAGTCACAATATGTATTCTATAAACACCTTATTCGAAGAAGTAATTTTTCAGGTGCTGTAATTCGGGGAGCTTCTGTAGTAAGCATTTGCTATGTACTTTAACATTTTCATTAATACGTAAAGATGAATCTGAGATGTACACTATTTGATTACCTTAATGTAGCCCAACACAGAATATAGTTTAGATACAAACTATAAACCAAGTCAAGAAAATGTCGAGTTTGAAGGAGGGTTCGAAGTTGAAGAGTACTGGTTTCTACGAGATGCTCTAAATTTTAGGTACAAATATTTTTCAAACGCAGGTACAAAAACCTGAGTTCTTCATACTCATTCATAATTGTGACTTAATCACGTTCAAAATGAACAAATTAAAAATTGTACTACAGGGAAAAAGCCGTGAAGAGCAGCGGCTACATAACCGAAGGACCAAATGGAACACTTACTGGTCTAGCCTTAACATTGAATACAGACCAAGCAGATTTGTCAGTGTCAACTGCGGAATTTATTTTATACAGAGTTTCTGGACCTGATGCTATATCTTTCTTACATCCCGGCTTCCATACTTAGTAAGTTTCTTAAGATATATCTCAAGTTAACTTCCTTCTCTCACAACACACTTTTGCTACTCAGTTTGTCGTTTTTAGTGTTACAGCTTTTTTTGTGCAGCCCACAGCAAGTTCAGAAAAGGACATTTTCCTTCAAGCTTTTACAATCAAAGTTTGGTTGTCTATTTTTGCAACATCGACTCTAGTTATAATTGTCATGTATGTTGTCAATAAAACTAACATAGTAATACCAAATGATGATATTTCGGATCAAATTATTCGGCAAGACAGTTGGTTGTGGGTAATTGGAACATGGGCTCAACAAGGTGAGTTGTTTGCTGCATTCTTCTTTTCTTTCTTCTTCACAGAAAAGACTAAAAGTTATATTTGATTTAATTTTAGGCTGGTTCATGACACCTTGCTCTGGGTCCATGCGAATGATTTACTTTTGCGGACTCCAGTCAGGATTCCTGACTTATGTAGCTTTTACGGCTTCCCTTGTGTCTATTTTATCAGTGGAAAGAGTCCCAATTAATTCTTTTCAAGATCTACTCTCAAAAAAGTTTATGTTGTACTTTGACGAACATGTCCCATCTACAAAACTGCTCGCCAAAGTAATTTATTTTCAATTAATACACAGTATGTAAATGCGTTCATGCATTGTAAAACTGAAATATTACGTTGTTATCGAGGCTTGTATTTTCCTTTATATAATATGATGTAGGAACTTGAAGAGACTTCGGAAACACCAAAACTTAGCAACGGTGAAAGGGTTGTTGAATTAGCAGGAATCATGAGTACAATCTTTGGATCTTACTCTTCTATTATAACTGTACCGGATTCATTCTACCCAATTTTAAAAGATCATGGATATGACGAAATATTTGCATGTCATACCCTTTCTAAAGTGTCAGTTAGTCGCAGTCCTCTGAAATCAAGCATGATTGTCAAAAAGGGATCATCTCTGAAAAATTATTTCAATACTAAGTAATTTTACTCTCATAATAAAATATGTTCTACAAATGCAATAGAACTGATTGTTAAATGCTCTGATTGCTAATTGCAGAATATTGTTAATGCAAGAGAGAGGAATCAAGCATCGCATTATTAAGAGATATGTTGAGGATACGTCCGTCAAGTGCCTAGAGTCTGGACAACTATTCAAAAGGAGTTTGGGCATCAATGATGTTTTTACAGCCTACATCACAGTGGTCATCGGGTTTTTGCTATCAATATTAATCGGCACTATGGAAGATTTTTATTTCAGATATTTCCAAAGAATAGAAATCATACGTGTAAAAAGCAATAGGCGAACAAAGTAGGAGGAAGATTCTTGCTATAGATACCATTAGGTAGGTACAAAATTATATTATTACTACACTATTATATTAACATTCAGTTGATTTAGGTAGATACTTGCTTTTTTATGAATATACTTGTATGCATTAATTACCAATATTGAAGCCTGTATTAAAATGCAGTTATGATTTTCCAAGCTCGGATCAAAAACCTTATCTCAAGTATTTATTTCATCGCACACTTCGAATTTTTATTATCTGTTAATTTCATGCAAATGAGAAAGTTTTGAATTGATCGACATATGTTTCAATAAAAATGAGCAATTTCATCATTGATTTAGGGCTTACATAGAGTAACTTTACCTAAATTAAATCATACTCTCATTTCCATATCTTAATGTCAATTTTCATCTTTACTTTTCATGCAGACGTACTCTTTTTTCAGTGAAGACTTGTTACTTCTGACTTTTAATAAAAGCCAGCATTTCATTCACATTTGGACGTTCTGTAATATGTCCAGCGTATGTACGTACAGCCACCCCTTGCTGATTGAAGATTATATCGCCACCGTTTTGTATAGGATCGTCACCTTCATAAGGAGTTAACTTTTCTCTTCCAGCAAGTAAATACTTTGGGACGTAATCGTACGCTGCAGCTCTGCAACTGGCCTGTTTCATGTCGAAAACGCATTATTATTAATTTGATTTCAAAGTACTAATACATTTTAATTACTCATATGTTATAATAGACGGCATAATGCAATAAACACTCACTTTACTAACGCTGCATTTAATGCCATAGATATTGTACAAGGCTCGGTCATAGTCCATATAAATGGGAAATGAGTGAAACATTCCTTTTATATCTTCCTTCCATTTAAGAGCGGATTCCAGGAATCCATACCCCAAGATGATCAACTGGCAATCGGCTTCTACCAATTTTTCCTGTCAAGTTACAAAATGTTTCAATGAATTCTGACACTCAATTCCTATGCTGACGTTGTCATAAAATTATGAATCTTAATTCTTGAAAATTCTCAAATGCATCACAAAAATAAATGTGGGTCAATACCTTGATAGATTCCAGTCTTGCCAGATGATCACATCAGAGCAATCATCCAAATTTTCGTAAGAAAACAACCCAAGTCCACCTGGGTCCCTTGGTGCATATTTCATTTAATGAAATAGTATTCCCATCCAAATTCTGCAAACTAACATTTGCATTAGAGTCTCCTTCTGGACGTGCCGCATGTAAAGTTTTATCCAACTCTTCCAATAAGTCATCCCATTCGTCCTCTTTAGCAAAAAATTCTTCCACTGCATCTGCAACTTCTTCAGATTTTCTCTGACGCTGTCCTAATAAATCCCTCAAAGCTTCAATGGAATTGCAATTTAAAGTTGAGAACAAATTGTAGTAGACACCGTAAATTTCGTAATGATTTGTTGTCTGCGGTCCTTTAACCAATTCTTCAATTCCATCTTTTTCAACTATCCCTCGAATTTTTTCCATCAACTCTTTCATGGACTGATTGAAGGCTTCTAATGCAGCCAATGTAATGGGAATATCCGCCTCCATTTTCCACGATACTTTACTAGCTTCTGAGTAAAATATTTGGAAGTTTGGTAGCTGGAATAAGTAGAACTTCAACTTTTCGATCTGTGTCCGGCGAGTACGAGGATGATTCTGCTTGCTACAACCTAAAGGTGTCAGTTCTTATGCATAAAATCAACGATAAAAAATGAATTGGTATTAAACATGAATTGTACAGCTTTTTGTATGTATCCAACACACAAAAAGCTTCAACTAAAATGTCCGTATACAAATAAGCATAAGATATGTACTATGTACCTGTTAAATAAGGAAGGTATGTTTTTTGTGTTACTGGAGAAACATTCATTTACACTTAGTCGGAATGTGTACAACTACTACATATAAAATGATGTCATGTATGTGCTTACTTAATGATATTTTGTATAGAAAAACAGTAATGTATGCTGTACTGTACCTTCATTATTTGTACTAATTCGATAAGCTCGTGCATTCATTTTCTTTTATCAATAATATGCAAATAACATGCACATACTTGTTGAATCATGTATACTTGCTGTAGTCATTTTGGGAGTCTCATTAAAAACCTTTAGAAAATTGCAGTTTATCCATCAATAACTACCTTTCGTGACACCTGAAGTACACGGTTCGACTACTTACAATTTGCTTTACAATCTACTATGCATTTATGAAAATTCACATTCATATTTACGTGAAAATTCCCCTTTATCTTTCAAGTTACAACTACAAGTAACTTTGTCTCATTTGAAAATGATAAAACCCTATCTATTCTATATTGTATTTATTCCATCAATCATGTGCTATGCAAATAATTGAATTGCAAACTAAAATGCTTAGGAGATCGGAGATCCACAACTCATAAGAAAAACTGCGCAATAACGCTACCTTTACTATAAAACTAGTGGGGAAATGCTAATATATTTGTTACAATTTTATCTCATTCAGTAAGTAGGTAATTTATTCTTCATTCATAATTTAAATGAGGAATCATTGAGCAGTAGTATTACAGTTTCAACGAGTAGCAATAAGCAAATTGAACAGAAGTATTAGTTCAAACGAGCAATTTCATCACGAATTTAAGTCTTACGTTTTGTAACTTTGCCTAAATTCAGTCACCAGCTCATATCAGTAACATTTCAATTCAATTTAACTATCTATCTACTGTACATTAACCTAGGACTCATTTTTGATTAACCATAAATTCCAAAACTTTGTTGACATTCGGACGTTCTGCAGCGTGGCCCGTGTAAACTTTTACAGGTATTCCTTCATGATTAAATATAATGTCTCCACCGTTCTGTATTGGATCATCCCCAGAGTAGCAGTTTAATCTTTCCCGACTAGCCAGTAAATATGTTCTTACATATTCATAAACAGCATTTCTGCAGCAAACCTAAAGTTGATTTAGAAAAAACATTTAATTCTAGAGGTTTACTCAATTACTGAAAATATTATAGTTAAATTAAATAATGTTTTAAGTAGAAGTAGCTTGTGTGCATATAATTATAAATGCATTGCATATAACATAATGTGTCGTAGCCATACTTGAGTCAAATCACGATTGATACCAAACTGTTTGTATGTTGATCTGTTGAGATCCATGTAGATATCAAATGAATGGAATAAGTGTTTCAAATCTTCTTTCCATTTTACTGCAGATTCAATAACTCCATACCCGATGATGACCACCCGACAATCGGTTTCTATCAATTTTTCCTGAAAAGATATGTAAAAATAGTAATTTTATGAATAACTCTACATACAGAATTACAAAGCCCAACAATTATACAAAATGTTAATCTTAAACTATTAATAAATAATTCTCATACATGTCAATGAAGATTTATGAGATCAGGTACCTTGACAGATTCCAATATTGCCAGATGATCACATCACGGCAATCATGCAAATTTTCGAAGCAAAACAGCCCATGTCCACTTGGGTCCCAAAGCGCACATCTCCTTGATTGACATGACATTTCCTTGCAAATCTCGAAGACCCAAGTTTTCACTTGAGTTTTCCAAAGGTTGGATCTTATTCAATTTTGCATCTAATTCGACCAGTAAATCGTCCCATTGATCTTCCACCTTGAAGAATTCTTCCACAGCGTCATGAATATGTTCTGATTCCCTCTGACGCTTTCCCAACAACTCCCTTACATCTTCAATGGAATCGCAGTGTAAACTGGAAAACAAACTGTAGTAGATTCCATAAACCTCATAATGATTTTCTGGAACTGGTGTTTTAGCCAAAACTTCTATTCCTTCTTGTTCCACAATCACTCGTAGTTTCTCCATCAACTGTGACATGGAATCCTTAAAGTTTTGTAGGGAGGTCAAAGTTTTGGAATCATCAACCTCCATTTTTTAATCTGAAATAAATACATATAACGTTATGCTTCTTAATGTTTATCTGTTAGTATAAATGGACACAAACAAAGGCTAAAAGTTTTATTTTTATATACCTGCCAAGCTGCTACAGAAAAGTGTTTAAACGTAACTTATAGCTAAAGTCGAATAACGGAAAAACTAAAAAAGCGCGTGCTTTTATCCTCTGTATAGATAATAGTGCAATGAACTGCATCAAATCAACTTGAAGTAGGACGCACAAATTTTTATCATCTTTGCATATATTATATATACATAGCCTCCATTTATATGGCACCTCTACTCATAATGTCCATAAAATATATTTATGTAATCCATCAGCAAACATACATTGCTGAAGGACTGTTTCATATTGTGTACCTACTATGGCTGAGCGATGTACTTCCAATACAACAGTTTACTTTATGTCAGTCAATTATTAAAATGTATTAGATGCTGTTGTTTTTTACATGGTTGAAACCTGAAGTCCACTCTGCAACTTTCTTACCGTCTTTTTGGTCTCGTTCGTTCCTATATTCTATTAGTATGTTTCCCTCGCTGTGTAAAAATGGGTATATAGTCAATATCTGAACTAGTACTGGCTGTGAACGAAGTTTGGTAAAAAATACTACAATGACATAATTTCATGATGCATTTAAATTATGGATTTGTTTCGTGTAATTTACCTACATCACCTAGGTACATTCATTTGTGAACTAATGTTCCACTAGCAATGCTATTCCCTTTACAAGTGGATTCTGCTTGTGTCATTTCATTATTCAATCGTTTCTTGCGTCAATTTTCGATTGGTTTAAATAGACTTTTTTGAACTGTCTGCTGTGTCAATGCACTATTATTATTACTATTTTATATGTACTAGTACAATCTGTGATCATTGAAATTAGTAACTACATATAAATTGTACACATCGATAAAAACAAGAGTACCTACATTAATAAAATATTATTATTGGTTTATCGTTTCTCCGCATAAATTTTATACACAGTTTTAGAAATGACTTTTTAGGTAATACAAACACAAGTTTTTCACGACCGTGATGCATGAGATGAATATGGCTTATTTAAAAAAATATCCTGTATACCTGATTGTTTAGCTTCAATTTGAAAATAAACCACTTATAATAATCTGTAACTGTCCCTTGCAGTTCAGTACTCTTCTGTGTAATCTGTTTTGCTTGTAATGTTAAATCTAGAGAACAGAACTGTACTGTGAGACTGTCAGACCCATTGCTATGTGGCCTTGGTTTCAGCTGATGTACTTAGTACATACTGTGTGTATAAAAGTGTATATGACCCCAGCTTGAATAGCATTTTATCATTATGAATTTATCGTATTGATACAACTTAAAACTTATTTGAGTATATTATCTGTATATTATTTATATTGTATTGAATTGCTATTTTAATGGCGTATGTCAGAAGTGCTGATGAAACGATGAGAGTATGACCATATTATAATAATTACACATGCATGTCCAATATAACCCACCTATATACCTACCTATATGATTACCATGATTTTAGCATTCAACTCATATTATAGGTACACGGACGTAAATTATTCTGAAGACTGAATAATTGATTTCACGGTTTTATTTCCAAACTACTATATCAACGAAACATTACAATACTATTATATAACGAGTGTGTACGAATTTCAATGAATTATACAATCACCGAACCAAAGACGACTAGTACATTTGAAACAGATACTATTTACGGGACTACAATGGTACATGTCATGGCATAAACAAAAGATATTTATAATTCATCAGACTATATACATGTACCCTTTTGCACCGGATTCACATCACAGCTAATCTGTTAAAAGATCATGTTGTGAAGATCATTGTCAAAAAATGGATTTAAGAAGGAGAATATTGTAGGAATTGAAAACTCACTAGTATGGCTTCTCTTTAAAGCGTTTAAGTTGAACTTTCAGTCGTTTGCTTCCTACTTGGAAACCATTCATGGCCTGAATAGCCAGTTGAGCACTTAACGCATTATCAAAAGAAACAAAGCCAAAACATTTAGACAAATTGGTACTCTTGTCAATGAAAACTTTAGCTGAGACCACAGTACCAAAGGTAAGGAATGCTTGAACCAAATCAGCATCAGTAAATTCTTGCGGTAAATGGTAAATGAATAAGTTTGAACCTTCGGGACCTTCCGTTTGTAACTGCATCAGAAATTCCAAGAAACGAATTTTGGTTTTAATATATTTTAAAATTGATTCATGTACAACAGATACTTTTGATGTAGTATTTGTATAATATGTGGAAGAATGGTTACCGGTTGTATTGCATTCGTAGAATTCGTCATATGAGACAAAGGTGTCATAATATTCGGGAGTGAAAATCCCCCAGATGTAAAATTAGATGACTGCATCAATCCCATATTCGTATTTCCTCCTACGACTGATTGATTTAAAGCGGCAGAGACATTATTAGCAGTGAGATTTGCTAACAATGCCAGAGTTGCTAGATCAGGGGAATTCTGCATGCTGGGATATGTCGAAAGTGGGGCAACATTGATGTTGTGAGATGTCTGAAGCTGATTTGGACTGTTGGCTTGCTGTTGAAGCAACTGGATCAGCTATAATTATTGGCAAATAAAAATTGAGTAAAAATACAATTAGAAAACACGCAATAGTTATCCATTTAATTCGATGTAAGCTTTTACAAAGTACATTTACTGTGAGCTGGGCTGTTTTATGGGCTAATGTTGTCTGTTCACTGAGGGCATTCATATTTGAAGTTGGTCCAGTAGCTAATTTGGGTGTCTTCTCTCTCTGAGTATCCGCCAGTTTTACAACTATTGGTGAAGAGCATCCCTGTAGAGTGTATGTATAAAAATGCTAATTAATGAAGGATTTTTTTAATATTGCTGCGATTAGCTGTTTAAAAGCTTAGGTATATGCAATATAACTTCGACTTTTAAAGAAGGATAAGAATCGCTAACCTCCATTACAGTAGATTGATGCATATTTTTGATTGCGTTCAATGCACAAGCCTTGGACGCGAAAGTTACAAATCCACAACCTCTGCTTTGTCCATTGGCATCTCGTAGAATTGAGCACTCCTCTATGAGTCCAAACCGGTAGAAAATATTTCGGATATCTGTTTCATTTAATTTCTTTGAAATCATTCCAATGAAAATTTTTCTCTCTAAAAAGGAAGCAAGTAAATAAAAATAGTTAACACATCATGTTCTAAAGATTAATTTAATACTTCAATGATTTCTTTAGATACAAATGTGTATGTCATACATAATTATAAAAATTAGCCCTAACCAAGAATCTCCCTTAAAGAGTACCTGAACGATTTTCGTTGTCAGCAGGCTTCATCTGAACAGTGTGATTCATCTATATACATTATACAAAATATTCAGGATATAATACCATGATTGCTTATTATAATGAATTACACATGAAATCTGTTGATACGCTTACTCCAGGAAGAGTCTTCAAATTGTGACAAGCATTTTGAGCATCCAAGGCTGATTTTCTTGTATAAAACGTAATGAAACAACAACCTGCAGACCAATGATGTACTTGAATTATTACAATGAAATACCTACTATAGTAGATTTGATATCATTTGGGTGCAATGTAAAGACTATTGCCGGTAGACTTGAGAAACAACTGCTCGAAGATGGTTTCACCTTACTATCTAGTATCGCATCAAGGGAGGTGCCAACCGGAGTTGGAAAAAATGCGGGATTCCGGGGCTGTCAGCCCACCGGTGCAACAAAGGTTTCCCCCAGTGGTGCCCCTAGGGGCACCATTGGCTATTCTTAATTCTTAATTAATCCTTAATTAGCATATTCACAATAATCCTTATTAACATAATTGACCTTTCTTGTAATCATCATAAAATATTATTCCACATAATTCATTTGTACATTATCATTTATCATACACGTTGCATCATCTCATATTATACCTTGCCTCTGGGAGTAGTTACTATATTCCTTACAGTAGGTATTTAATGATACTAATGTTAATTAAGTCAGTTTTAGGTATATCCGGAAGGCTATAGTTGACATATTTATTATGACATTTCCAGGGAACCTGTTTTATGATACTAATGTCCATGATCGTAGAATCTTAAAGAGTGTAATATTAAGAATGCTATGTAATACTAAAAAGTGAAAATATACATCTTGAACATCAAACCTCGGCTTTGCTGAGTGACTTTGTCTCTTAAAACATTAATCAAATAGATTCGACCAAATTCTTCGAAGTACAGGCGAGCATCATTTTCAATCCATGTTTTCGGAATTTGTCCCACAAACATTTTAATAGCATCCGGATCGGGTATGTCATTCATCGTTATTGAATATTAAGGTAACGCACAGAACCTACACAGCAACAAAATTAAGTACAGTGTTATCATAAGTCATATGTCATAGGAATGCTGTCTAAAATGTGTCCCGATGAGACCACAGTGATGTTAAATCTTAACTCAAAATTATAACTACAGTTCTACACACTCGAAAATAAGTAGGTGCGTTAAGCTTTCTAGCCTGATTTCACTAACTATTATTTTTAAATGGTAAAAAATAAACCGAGAATCTGCTCTATTGTACTCGGCGAGTCTTTGTGATATATTTGTACCATAAGTCATACACAGAAGATTTTCTTAAGTGAATTAATGTGACTGGAGTGACTAGCAACGTTGTTTTTTAAGCACGTCTGCCAAATTGTTACAATGATTGATTAGTTGAGTTGAGCTTTGTGCTCGTCACCCACACTCTGAGAATAGACACTCATTAGACATTAGGGTAAAATTATCTTCTGCATTTTGCGTCTTTGTCTCCTCAACTAAGAACGAAACATCTTCTCCTTGTATTAACGCAATTCAAGTGTTTTTAAAGGGAATACTCTACACTTGTGTTGTGTGTTCTGTATAGAGGAGACAGGAGAGTATACTTCATTAAAGCATTAGGATACTACAACTCATACGATGTAGTATTAGCGTTACAGCATTGATTTTGTCTTAATATTCTTTTTGCTATACCAGCCTGTATTATAAGATTCATTACAAAGTTGTGTTACTAATTCCAAGAAGCAAAGTCATGAAAAACGTATTAGAAAATAAATTGAGAAAATGAATATTCACTTTGAACATTGTAGGTAAACTACTATCTACTATCTAGCTAGATAATGCAGGTAGATAAGTTGTACAATTATATTTAGTAGGTACTGCTATATGCATTGATACTGATAGATCAGTGGTATTGAGTATGATATGTAATGGAGGTATCAAATTAAAAATTGTGAGTAATGATTAAAGAAGTATTTTCCTAGCTGTAGCTATACATATTATATACATGTATTACACACATGTACATATTATACATATGTACATGTGTGAGAGTATTATCATTTACTATTTGGTAGTAGTAGGAAAAATTAGGTGTATGTATTTTTGTTAGCTAAGACTCAACTCTATTGTTCCCTCCTATTGTAAGCAAACTAATTGTCTTGTTTGTAATAAAATTTTATCTTTCCGTGTCTCGCAGAATAACATTTATTACTAATTAAACAGTAATGCTTATTGCTAGCAAGCTATACTAATTATGTTGTCAATTTGGGCAATGAGTGAATCAAGTGTTTGAATAACTTACTTAGATTTTATTTAATACTTGGGTTTAATACCTATAGGTAAGGTAAGTTTACAGGGCAGAATCTGTCCTTCCCACCGAAATCTTAAATTCATATACAGATAGCGCATATATCATATACACGTATCATATACAGATAAATTCTACCTCATTTCTGACAGTGTAGTTTTGAATTGTAGTAGGTATGGCATTAATTATGTAACCAACAAAATAATAGTCAACTATACCATACCTCTCTTGTTATGGTAAAATTGTTGTGGAATGTACATGACTGATTTATTTTTTTCATGACGGCTGTCCATTTCAAGAACGCAGCTAAAAGTAGAATTATTAATATTCGTGCATAGGTAACATTTATTTAGTGTATTATTATCCATGTGTACACAACGAGAGCAGTCCTGCCTGAAATATTTGTGTTTGCAGAACAAGGACCAAATATTTATATATAGTTAAAACAGAAGCAGCACATAAACCTGTTAGAAAACGGTTTGTAAACTACGCTTGTATGTATAGTGTATAGTACGGTGTTATTCAAACAAAGTCCCACACAACAACAACCGATACAACACAGACTGAATTTCTATAAATATTTTAATATTATAAGATAAGTATCTGCTAAGTACAAAGTACAAGTAAGAAAGAACGAAGAGGAAACTAGTGCAGTGTTAAATACACCATAAATACAAATGTTACATAGAAATGAAAGAAGAGACGAGTGCACGGGTATTGGATGATGGCTTACGTGTCCAAGACTGAACCGAACAACAAAAATGTACCGTTTTACAGGACAACCACACAACAGGACAAAATTGTTGGACAAACGAACAGCGACGCTTGACGCAGTTGACTAACGCACAATTCCGGTTTGTGCTCCTGTTTTGTTGGTCTGGATTGTCTGGAAAGGGGAATAATACACGCCCAAGTTTCTAACAATATTCCTAAAGAATAATTCAGTTCTGGTGGATGTACTTTTGGAAATATACAATGATGCACGCAAAACAAATATTGTCAGAGATGCCAAAAACATCAACCCTAGTTAGGTCGTTTGTGTATGTACAGTTTTGGTTAAGTATGCTGGCAAACTAAACACAAGAGACGCTCATTCAAAACCAACTCCAATGCAATGAGAATGTTGCTAAGCTAAAAATATATCTCTAAATGTATAAAGTCATTTATCATCTGAGTCAAATGAGAACGCACGCCATAATTAATAAGCGATTTGTTTACATGTACTTTCAATATATCTTTCCTATACATACCTTTAACGAATCTCCTAGTAAATTGTAGTAACCCTATCGTATTACCAATTCCAATTAGCTGATTAATACTACATGGACTAATATTACACAAGTCAGTATACTTAAAGTACCTAAGAAGGGCTCCAGACTGCAATCAAAATAATTCCTTGGTTGTGATATGCTATTTAGAGTACAAACTTATTTTTGTACGACTGACAGATAAGATGCATGCAACAATATAATACGTAATTCATATACTATTAAATAAAAATTAAGGTTCACGTTCACACATGCATATGACTACATATGCATGTGTCTCTACAGATATTTAGTAAATCAAAGAAATACGTATATACATACATAGTGTGCTTTTATCACTTGTTAGTTGACTTACCCATGATCTTTTGACCTTGCTCCAGAAACACTTAAGAGTTCTTAAATTGTACTTATTTATATCAACATCAGTAAGTTGTAGTTAGGTGTATTGGTACATAACATGTATGAGTATTACTAATCGGTGTATATAATTTATAGAATACTATTACCATTGAACCTTTCATTCGATAAGTCCCACTTGCTAACTTATACAATGTTTAAAGTGTGTTGACAAAATTAGTATTAATTGAATAAGCCTTAAGTGACAGTGATTCTGTTAAATTGCAGTCAGCAACAGTTTGAGGAAATCACGAAACGAAATAAGTTTCATCCAAGAAAGTTTAAAGCATTTTTATACATTACAAGACTTAGGTAAAGGATAAGAGTACTACTATGTGGAATACAATAAATAAATGTGCGCCTTTGCTTTTACGATCAGAAAGAGTCTTAAATTATTTTAACGAGAAATTATTTCTACACAATTCGTTCGCTGTTACACCAAGAGTAATAAGTGGTCCATATTATCATCCACTAACGAATCCTCAGGTAACACAAACAATAAGGACCTCGGGATACACTTTCATGTTATTAGTTCATAAGATTATATGTATTCAATTACTTTGTGCAGGGAATAGTAAATTTAGGTAAAGCTACAAACTATCTCATGGAGAAAGAAGTTCTTCAAAAACTGAGGGAGAACCGTGTAAAATACGAAATGGAAAGAGAATATCTACTCTACTACAAACAGTGGGAGCCAGATAATTTTAAAAAGGAACTCGTCAGGTTTATTACCAAATTCTTTCAACTACCTCAACCGTTGGATTTTAATAATGTGTGTTTCACTTTCTTTGCTATGCTTACAAGTTACAATACAATGCAGCTATATTATAGCTAGAAACTATTACATAAAAAACTTAATGGTAAAATATAATACTTTTATTATTGCATTAAGTTAAGCTTCTATGAATTAGATATAATCAAACTTTACGAGCAAGGTTAGGTAGATATCGCGATTCTTTCCACCTTTATATTATAACTAACTGTATTTTCTATTTTATTGCATAAAAGTGTCACTCTCTGTCCCTTATTATTATTAGATACATTTCAAAATGTATTTTTTGAAGAGCTTAAGGACTATAGTATACAGGTTTAAAAGATAGCAATAAGCTTGCTAAGTGCAAAATTGCCCCAAAGAGATATTATATATTCTGAAAAAGGAGGAAAAGAGCTTAGGACATTAGATGTTTTCAAAATATTTAATATAGTAGGTAATTGCAATTTCAATTTTAGGCTTAAATACATTGAAAATCACGAAGTACAATAATTACTCAGTATATCGAATTCACACCCGTATCAAAATTTTCTCCTCTTTTTTATGAGCCTTACCTTAATTTTTGGAACTTTTTAAAACTTGAGATATCATCTCCATAAAAATCCCCTACTAAATTGCAAGGGGAAATGAAGAGCCATCGTGTTTACTAATACCACAGGCCACAGCGTGTATGAAGCAAACATGGTCATCGCAGCGTTTCTGTAAAGTCTTGTCATTAAAATTGATACATCACGGTATGTAGTATGTATAATGTATATATAACAAAAAAGTCGAACTTACGGTATATTATATGCACCAGTCCAGTGGCACATGCCCATTCCAGGGTTATTTAAAAAACTTGTGACCTTCGTCTGCATATTTGCCTATTTTTACCTCTGTATCCCCACAAAACTACCAATAGTTGTGCCCTCACATTTTGGAAAGGCTACCCAATTCAGGATCTATTCTATTATAGTTATTATATGAACACTACATTTCCATGCATGCAAAAGCAAATGGCCAGTAATGTCAATGTATGTAAACTAATGTATTGTTCATTACTTGTATCATTCACTTAGAAAAAGTTAGGATTATATTTTTCTCTGTTTTTTTGTTTATACAGTTGACTGTATTGAACAGTGTATCTGCATCCATCGATCTCTTAGGTTTTCTTCTTGGTGACCCTAATGATGTGTTTTTATGCCCCAGTCCCGCATATAGTGGACTTTTCCAAGATGGCAGTCAACGCTCTTCAATTGAAGTTATTTCTGTTCCTCTTCAACACGATCTGGTACCAATTCACACTTGCATCTAGTCATTTTCATTACTAGTGCACGAAATGTTTCATTTTCCCTTTTGTTTGCAGAACAATGGCAAATATTTTAATTTAAGTGTGCAAGTATTAGAAGATGCGGTTCAACAGCAATCTGTAGCAAATAAAACAGTAAGAGGGATATTTATCGTTAATCCAAATAACCCACTGGGCACTGTGTACGATAAAGATCAACTATGGGAAATTATGGAATTTTGTAAAAGGTAGAATTGACATCAATTACTTTTGCTGGTTGTATGAATTTACTGAAAAGGAACGCAATGACAATAACACTTTAATGATGTTTTGAATTTTAGACACGAATTACATGTAATATTTAGTGAGGTATATGGTCTCTCCGTCTTTGACGAAAATACAAAATTTCATTCTGTACTAAAATTTGGCACGGATGTTCCTGATATAGAGAGAACACATGTTCTTTGGGGTTTCACAAAGGTATTTTAATTTCCCATGCACATACATTTTTACGGAATTTACTGCTGAAAAACATTAATAATGGAGGAAAAATCATATCATACTTGAAAAGCATTGTGCTATTGTCTCATTGTTTTTTGTAGGATTTGTGTCTCACCGGATTTCGAACAGGAGTGATTTACAGCCGATGTGAACATCTTCTTGCCGGTCTACGAGCAAGTTCAATGTACCAAGTCGTTCCTGTGCCAATGCAGCAAATACTTTCTTCCTACCTACAAGATCATGGTAAATCAAAGTTCATTACAGCTCTAGCTACTAATAATTGTCAGTTTGTCCATGTAATCCTTTTGTATCCTACAGATTGGATAGAGAAAGTATTTATCTCTCAAAACCACAATAAAATGCGCTACGCTTTTACTAGAGCTAAAACAAAGCTAGAATCTTTAGGAATACAAGTATTACCATCAAAAGCAGGCTTTTTCCTTCTATGCAACTTCAGATCCTTCCTTTCAGATCCAATGGAAGAAAATGCAAAAGGTAACTTCTATTTTGTCAATCTCATTGTCTGTTTAGGAAAATCTAATCAGATTATAATTATGATTGTTTATTGTTTTAAGTACAATTTTGTGTTTAGAGCTTTTTCAAAAATTCATTGACAACAAAGTTTACGTAGTTCCCCATTGGGACATGAGATGTGGGGAACCAGGATGGATAAGAATAATTTTTACTGTGGAAGATGATATATTTGACATAGGTAAAGAATACTTATTACACGTAATGACATTTATCCGAACATTCACTAATGCACATACCTGAACTCTAAACCTCGTCCCATTTCTTGCAGGATTCTCTAGAATCAAACGAACATTATTAGAATGGGTTGGAAACAAGTACAGTATGCATACTGCAAAGGAATATTAAAATGGATTCCTAACAAATCTTATTAAGTGAGGTGATATTTTTTCGTCCATATTATTTTTCAGCGTTTCCTGTAAAGCCTATGTAAAGGCGTGGTTTTCGCTTATAGAGTAGCTTTATTCATTTTCAGCTATTAAAAAATTTGGTTTTACACAATTGCAACTCACACTCGTACGTTACGTATTAGTGTTATCTCATCGTGTGTAACTGTTCCTTGCATAAAAATGTATTCGTACCAAAAGTAACAGAATTTACTCATATGGAAATCGCTGTCTAATCGTGGAACGGAGAAGCATAGCAAAGTCAAACAGGTATATCAGCAGCAAATGAAGTATTTCCAAAACCTTTTCCTGAATCGGCTTAACTTGTAAAGCCTTTTATGTGAATATACCTACCTACTAGTACCTACTACATAAACCTTAACAAGCAAAGCAAAGAGACAATAAGAATATTAGGGTTAGGTACATATGAAGTTAACCTTCTTTTATGTTAATGCTATTCGCTTGCATGATTGCATTGATTTGAAAAAAGTGCATCACTATTAAAGACGTTAAAAAAATCCCAGCCGATTTGCAATATGTATATCTATCTCACGAACATATGCTGCCATAATAAACAAGTGGAGTAAAGTCAGGAAACTCACTTTTGATTTCAAGCTCCAAAAAAGGAATTTTATTAGGTATATGCAAAGGCAGATAGCTGTAGGCATCGCCTAACTTGACAATACTAATGGTTCTTGACGTGTCACTTTGACCTCGGCAAATTCCCAGTCTGGCAAAGCCTCTTTATGCTGTGTGGGCGACTGAAAGGGCCGAAAGGCTAAATGGATGAAGCATCTCAATACTTTGCCCATTGCCCCCGTAGTATTTACAACAAATACAATTCACAGTCGCAGAGTCACAACCGTAGCATCGAAAAGACAATAAAATTATACGACTCTCATCGTCATAGTCCATTCTTCCTTGCAGTCTCATGCAGAGTGTTTCACTACGTACTTATACAATAGCTGATAAAATAAAAAAATGTTTGTTTGATCTTAGGTGTAGTGTGTATATAGTCTTCTTCCTAATGCATATTCGAAGATTCTTCCAACTACGAGATTTTCCTTGGTAAACATGCACATATACAGAGATACAACCAAATACTAATACTCACAAGAACAGAGTCAGAGTCCGTGCCCGTAGACGGTGACGGCTATCGAGCCAAAGTCGAGTTTATCTTTCAAAGGAATTTTGGAGGCTTTGCTAACGAATGCAGACACTCACTGCTCTCCCCAACAACCAGAAAACATTTAAGACTCTTATTATTTTCTTCAAATATCAAATGAAATCAAGGTGCTTTGCACTTTGTGTTTTTTCTAAACATCCTCGCATCATATACCTAAGTGTCCTTTTATCTCTTGCGCCTTTAAACTCTAGTTTTATTCAAATACAACACAACTACACAGGACATGTTTTCCCTATTTAGTTTGTAGCTTCACATTAACTCGACTAAAAATAGGAAAACAAAGGCTTAATGAACAGGCAGAATATCTTTGAGAGAACAAACTATATTATAAAAGTACATCTACCTACTTTAGTACCTAACTAAAGTAATGTAACAGATTTGATAGTTAGAATAGTACTAATATCATATGAACTCAGTTGTGGTCATTATAGTTTATTCTGTTGTATTCTTGTATTACTTCGTGGGACATTTTCATGAGGACTTACACGAAATGTCATGTCATGCACGCTACACCCAATAGTCATTGTCAGTCATGGTGTCAACGGAACAGCTCCCGCATCGCCACAGTGCATTGCATAATGACAAACTCGACTTGCGATGAGGATTAAAATAAGTTATTGTTCTTGAGCAGAAATGTAAGTAAGGAGATCCTCAACTTGCTCCACCGCTTCACACACACACAGACTTTTACAAATAAAGCTAAACCAGCTGTTAAGTACATAGAAATAAAGGTAATGATGTTTGCACGCTCTTGGAGGAGTATTTGTGTATTGTGCAGCATAATAATACTATGTAAGTACTTGGATGGATAATGTGGCTTTAACTAAGCTATCCCTACGAGCACACTACTACCATTTAAAAGAGTTATGTACAAAAACACACTCAGAAATCCACCAAGGTGCATGTATAGCAGTAGAAGATATTCCTTGAAGCTCTATACCTGCCCTGTCTATTTTCCTGCGTTTTCTCAAGTCAAGAGGGGAACAAACCAACTTTAACCACGAGGGGAATGTAGGAATATCATCGTATAAAGAATTGCTTAGTTAGACATTAATAGGTAACGTCAGCCAAAGTTGTTCTGCTGTGTCTGTTAATGTTCTTGGTCTGCACGGTCTGCGCTGTTTTGCTGTGTGCCCTGTGTATGTAAGTATGTGTGTGAGGGTTAGTTGCACACAACCCTGTGTTAGTTGTAACGTACGAGTCACAAGCCCAACATCATACTACTAATAGTACATATAGAGTTACACTGACTAGTAGAGATACTAGGAGCCTTGGGAGGCTACAAAAGGTATTCTTGTGTGGGCAGAAGAAAAGAGCCAATTTCCCCGTAGCAAGAGACAGATCTGTTGTGGGTGTAGATGTAGTCGTAGCTCTGTGAGCCTTTGTAATCTGAGAATTGTACACAGAGAACATAATTTGGACTGGAGTTGTGTTGGGTGTGCATTTACATTATTTTATAGGAAAGCTTATGGAATTGTCGAGCCAAATAACCAAAAGATAGTGCATAATAATTGCGTTACATTTACATAATATATAATATATACTACACAGACAATAGGGCAGTGCAGTGTAGCAGCACTGCTTTTCTGTTATTGTTTCTACAGGCTTTGGTTCTAACTAACCCTGGCTGTTAAGTGGACAGTGGACTGTTGTGGTGAAGTCGTAGTGTTGGATCAGATTGGACTGGAGTGCAAGTGGACTGCAGGCAGTCACGTCAGTACACCTGTGAGTGTCTGTGTAGCTTGTTGGTGAGTCGTACGCTGGATTCTCGATGGTCACCTAAAGAAGTGATTGAAACGTGTACGACGTCTCTCACACATCTCATCTCCTAAGATTCCGTAGACACACATTCCGTAGAAATGTCACGACTCAAGTACATGTGCCAATTCTGTTCGTTGTTGTTACTTTGTGTTAGTATTGGATCCTCTTTAGCTAATGGTAAGCAAAGTTTTTTCAAAAAAGTTTTTCTATTCGTGCAAATTTAATGTACACGTCCTGTTTCTCTTTCCCATTCTGTACTAACCTTAAAAAAGTGACAAAAAGACAGTTTAATTATTGTCACAGCAATTTTGCTTTAGTGGTGTAAGTAAGTGTAACCTACCACAGTAAATTGGATTGAATGCAAGCCAAGCGTTGATATGACACAGCTTGACTCGACATTTTCTATTATTATATGGTTTACATTATTTACTTATACTGTGGTGTATATACTACTTAAACATAACCACTACTTTACGGTACTCTGACTGTGTTGACTTTTATGTTATTCTGTCTCATTTGTCGTAGAATATAAATCTCAAGGAGCAATTGCCTTTGTCAGCAACATTGTAGTTAGGGAATATAAAGCCAATATCAAAAGATGAATTTGCTTTTGCACTTCTCATGCCATGGCTCACAGTCAGACTCAGTGTGCATCTAACTTTTCAGGATTTTTATGTGCCGTGAAATTTTACACACACTCACGTACACGGTGTGAAAGGTTTGTACAAATATGCTACGATAATAAAAGTCTTGCTGATGCATTAAGTAGATAAGTACTCATTAGAACCTCAACCGCAGGATGTTGATAGAATTCCGATATTTGTACACGAGTTATTTACTTACTTATATATCATTGTTGCTACTATATAGTAGTGGCACCAGGAGGAGTAGTAGTAGTAGGGTAAACAGTGCAGTAGGGAAAAGCGGATGTCAAACAAAAGCTATTTAGTCTGATAATGCTTTCCAAGCTATAACAATATTAATATTATGAAGGAAATAATATTACGATAGTCATTCGCGTGTTGGAGTTCAAATGCATTTACAACTCCCATGTACGCACAGCTAAAAATGTGCACATTCTCAGCTTAAGAGTGCAAGGGGGAGATTTAATCTCACAACAAACATTTTATAAATTACCTACATGTATGTATGTATATTGTTACAAGCGTAAGTACAGCTTCATTTTTATAAATTGACGGAAAGGGAAGGACAAATTCAAGTCTGAGTGAGTCAAAAACTCAAAACGTGCTTGCCAATCCAATGTTAAGTATAGTTATATTATTATGTTCTGGTTTTCATTTAAAGTACACATAGAATTATTACATAGTTGTGACTTGTGAGTTTTAACTCGACTTGCAGTATACATGATACAACAGTTGAAGCTGAGAAGGAACGGTGTGTTACCTTTTACGTTTGGGTTGGGGGTAATGTGTTTTTGTATTAAGACTTTTAAGACTTGTAGGATGTGAGCCATTTAGTAGTACATGTGGAACAAACAACAAGACATGCATTTGTATTTCACTGCAAGGTAACTCTTTCAACAAGAACACAAGTAGCACTTACTTCTTATTTATGTTAATACTAAAATAAATGACAGGTATGTGTATTTGCATGACCATATATATGTAGGAGGAGCAAGGAACCTTGATAAGGCCATCAGGTGAAAGGGCATTATAATTGTACGAATTATTTTGTTTCGTTTCATGTGATGTGATTTGATATTACTGTTCATAAAATAAAGAATGAGAAATTAGTTCTAATTCAGATGAAAACTAGGACTGAAACTTTCTAGTAAGATTTTAAGTGTAGTAACTACAGATATGTAATATTGAGCATTAAAATGATGGCAAGTAAAGTATGCGACGAACCCTTTCCATTATTCATCATCCATTAAGTCTGAATTTCTTTTATTCAAGTGCATTCACTCCCACGATGTACTTATTCTTAATAGTATTTGTGTGTATGGTGGGTGCAGAGAATGTAAGGAGAATGGATTAAATGGACTACAATGTACTGTGTTCTATCTTAGGTGTATATAGATTCCTATCTAGTCTTAATTCATCACAGTTAATTATAAAAAGCATTTGTGGATTGCATTCACACTTTTTTATGCAGAAAAGCGGCAGTTGAGTTAATTAGTTCGTTTTGCATATGCAAATATAAATTTTTGATTATAAACAAGACTAGCAACATACCTACGTAAGCGTCTTTTTATTAGAGACGAAGAGACGTGTAATGGTAGTAATGTGTATTATATTATACACCTAATACAGCCTTAAACTACTATTATTTATGCAGAATGAATAAGAGAACTCGTAAGTAGCATTTGTTGCTTCATCGAAATAGAATGCAAGTGTCTCATTGGGCCGACTGGATGTAAAATGCAAATACACAACACAAGTACATATACCTATGTAAATGGAATACATTTACTTCAACAAGACTTGGTAGTATTTATATGGACATTGATTATAAGTATATGAAAGTAGACTTCGTTGCCTGCGTCTTTACGGTGCGGTTGAGTTGTACACAAACACATTGTAAAGAGAATGCATGGTGTGTTGTAGTTTAGTTGTTGTAAGACATTTTTATCGTTTGATTAGCTTGGCCTGTAATAATAATATAATCATATAGATTTGCGATTGAGAATACCCCACTAACATTTGACTGTTCAAACATAAATCTGCAATGTAGAGTTTTTTGTGGACTGGGTTACGTTTACAATCTCTGAAGTCATTCATACAGGTGTGCAACTTTGCAAAACCAATGTGATATTATAGAACTGGAGACCTTGAAGAGCCAAACTGTTTTTCTTAAAAGGCGGATCACCAATTTACTAAATGCTACCTACCCTACCTGTTATTGTGAACATTGTAATAAAACATCTATTCACAGCTTACAGGGGACGAACGAAATAGACATCACATCATTCCATCGTCGACATGACACGATATGTACGAAAAATATGGCTTCAGAATTTTGGCTAGAAGAAATATTGCGGAAAGTTAGAATTACGTAATAAGCAAGTCAAGACAAGCAAGCACAAAGTCAATTATAAAAGTTCCAAGAATAATTATGTGCTCTTGTATGCTACAGCTATAATATACGAGGAAAATGTTCAGGATGAAATAAAACATTTTACAATAATATTACACAGTGATGCATCCCATGCCCACCTCGTCTAAAGTACTAGCATTATAGTTATAGGATGGAAATGAATTAAGGATCCGTGCATTTAATTCAACCCAATCCACTTTTAGTAATTTCTTAGACATGTTACCGAGTTTGTTCGATTGCTTGCAAGTTTTTCAAAGTGTAGCCTTGGGGCAGAGATGTATTAACTAAAATAAAGTAAAATACTTAAAGCAAAGTGAATGAATATTTCCCTTGTGTGTATATATAAAACATCCATGGCATGGTTGCTGTTATATGCTACAGAGTGTGCAGAGGTTCAGTCAGAGATAATTTTGAGCATAATTTACACAAGGGAGGATTAGCTATGATACACTAGAGCTAGTTTGTGTGTACTGCAGCCGATGAATGCACATGCACTTATAAGTATAAATAGTTGTTGTAGTAGTAGTCTTTGGCATAGCAGTAAGACGGGCATGGGCAGGGGCAGCCGAAGAAGAGCAACTACTGTATTTAGCAGGAGAGTACAGCTGTACAGATATTCTCTTTGAGTATTACACTAAAAGAGAATATAAAATATATTTGCTAATAATAATAATATTACCTTAGCTCGTATAATAATAGTATTGTTATGTGGAGGTAAATGGATGTAGCTATTAAATGTGTATGTACCACTATACACATTATACAATAGAATAAGTTTGCATTGTTGTATATGGCAGGGTATATGTTGAGTAGGTTTGGTTGGTGTGATGATAAAGATTGGAGATGGTGATAGGAAAGGAACTTAGCGAATGCTTCATCAGCAGAGCGAATCAGGAAGTTATTGTTGAAGAGATCCGACTCGCAGTGCGTTTCCTGTTTAGTCTTCCAATTCAGATGAGAATTATTTTGGGTGCAGATCAAAGTATGAACAACAGGTTCATCTTAGTCTTCGTGTTGTACGCGTTTACTCCTTTGTATACTCTCTTCACTCGCCCGATCCAGGCTACAATATATACTTTAGATATTTACTTACATAGTCGTACTCCTCCTTCCCACACTGTGTGTATCGGCGAATTTCTTGGATTTAGCTTTTCTCTGTACGTATTGCTTTATATTTTGTGTACATGTAGTAAGCAGGAGCTTCTTTACGTGTTTGTGGCTAAATAGGCGTATTACATACACACCTGCATGTTTTCTGTTCACTCTGACACATCAGACAAACTCCACACCACTATACCACCGGAGTTAAATGACCGATATTATTATTTTGCTTACTGGTATACACATAGACATATACAACAAACATTTTGCGAGTATACTTACTTAACACAGTGCTCTATAGCATAGCATTCATGGAACTGTATCAAAACAATATTGTTATAGAATTAGAGGGAAGGTGTGCGTTTGTATGATCCAAGTAATACGCAAACTACCAGGCCAAGAGAATTTGATTGAGAAGTTGATTACAGACAATGATTTCGTGCTAGATGAATTTTGTGTGTAGTTATTGTTAGCAGTTAGTTAGTCAAGTTACGTAGTTGATTTCTGCTGCGTTACGTCGTTACGTTAGAACTTTTACATATTATAATAATTTTGTGTATAGACAGAGTTTGCTAGTGATACATCGGATGGAAATAATGGAAGAGCGAGTTAGCATAGGCTGAGATTTCAGCAGAAGGTTTAGCAAAGCATTCTTAGGTTTTTGACTTCTCGCCCTTTCCACTTTACTTGTTTGCTGCTATTTTACATAAAAAGTTACACTTTATTTGGTGGTAGTATTAAACTATTATGTTTATAATGTGTATGTTGTTGTATGTGATAGTAATGCCTTTTGTTTTTGTCTATTTAGTTTTGAGCTATGAACATACTGCATTACTACACACGTCAGAATATATTATAGGCAGGCAAGGGACTAACTAAAAAACATGATCTTCTTACGCTAGAATTGAACTTTAAAGGAAATGTGAGCAATATTATTTACGAACTGCGGACACCAAAACTCTCGCCTACTCATTCAACTTAACAGTTTAAACATTCTGCTACGTTGCATCATTTTCCACTTTGCAATAGCGTTAGATCCAATTCAACCCCCTTCTTTATGTACAATGTTACATACGCTCTCATGTTACTATGCATCAAAAAATTTAAATTAGCGTGTTTAACTTGCAAATATGAAAGGGCATATATATTTTCAGAAAATTGTTGCAACACGTAAACACAGTGAGAATACCTGTCATGTGTTGGTGTATTTGCAAACATGCTCATTATTTTTGTCTCGTAGGAGATCCTTCAGTTACAGTCACAACTCCGTTATGTCCTTAACATGTATCTGTATAATATTATGTGTTTTACAGGTTGTGAGAAAGTGTCCAGCTAATTTTTTTGGCCAGACTTTTTACAGATATAAATTACTATTATTTTGTTACCTGTTAGAGAAAAATTTAATCTTTGTTGTTTTTTATTACTAGAAATTACAATAGATATTTCAATATTGTTGTCGACAGAACTGTATCAACCCACTTTTGGCAAATAGTACTTGTGTTGTATATTATTGTGCAAAGTATTTACCTGAAAGTTCAACCATAAAAATTAGACATTGTGTTTTTTAAATTTCATCAGTTTGATTACCCTGATGAGTTTCTTAATCATATATGTTTGAGCTTGAACTTACAATAATAGCTATTTATTAGTAATTTATTTGTTTCCTTTCCACAATAGCCAATGATGAAATTAAAGGCAGTTCAGCGATCAGTACTATATAATACGACCAATTATAAAAATCATGAATATATAATACAGATAAAATTTTAGCCAGAGTCTCATGTTAAATGTCCTTAAATTAAGATTGTGGTTACTCACTCATCGTACGTGAAAATATATCCAACAATCACACCATTTAACAACTGAGGGTTTATGTTTTAATTATTTATTCAGACTCAGAGAAAAAATTAATCCAACTAACAGGATTCAAAATTTTCCAATATCAACTGATTTGGAAAGGTGCTGAGTGAGAAATAGAGCACAATTTTGAAAAGTAAATAAATATAGGTATACCTAGATGAATATTATAATAATAGCTCGTAAGATTTGCTGTTTTTGTTCTTTCATAGCTAAAGGATATAATAAAATGTATTGTCTTGTCAATGTACAATGACGTTACTTCAGGTCAGCTAGCTCCTTATATGTCTTGTAGCGTGTTCTGTACATACGAACCTAAACTACAATCAGTCAGACCAGACCAAATATGTAGACATAAATGAATCATTCTTGCTGCATAATTTTCATGCAACGAATATCTAATTGTTGTTCTTGCATTGCCCAATGTGCACCACTTTGATTTTTACAAACAGGATTTATACTAAGATTTACCAAGTACCTTACCACAACTTTTAGTGGTTTATAACAATCATTTTTTATGAAACTCTGTGATCTACTTACACTATATGCTGTACCACATTATGATTATGATGAGCAAAAGAATATTTTGCTGAAAAAATACGCCACCTACATAAATTTGAATGCTAAGATTGTAAGGTCTTTCCGAGTTCAATATATATGATTAGAGGAATTATGAATCATGAATCGCTGTTTGATAAGTGACTGAAGTCATTCTTATCTTCATGACGAGAAAAGTAAAATAATATGGCACACAATAAACCAGAAATTAAAAGCATTAATCATCTTAGCGTTATGAAAATTTCAATTATCATCGAATGATTCAAGATTTCTGATTAACAAATGTGCCAGGAGCATAATTTCAAGGTTTTCCTATGAGACATCAAGGGTGTAGCAGCTATAGACTTGACTGCTGAAGCCTAAGAGCTTCTTAACTGTCAACCCTCTAGTTATGGTACACCAGTCAATTTTCATCAAACAACCAAGATATACCAGAAGGACACATTATGGTTGCCTTCATTGGCATGACATACATAACATGCACATAAAATAACATCATAAAATATATGTATCGTTCTCGAACAAGGAGAATTGTTTGATGAATTCACTTCAATTCATAACTTTACAGAGAACAGAGCAGTAGTATATTGTAATATTGCAATGGGTTTGTGAATGCGGTGATACATTTAAATATCCACCTACGGTAATGCTAATTCATGAACGTATTATTACAATGCAAAAAATATTGCACTTTTGAAAAATATCTACCCTGTTATGCAATTTCTATAATATAAAAACACGCAAGAAAAATATTTATTCAGAAACATACTCCTAAACTTACAATAGGGTGCAGGTACTCAATAGTACATTGTGAATGAGTTGAAAATAAAAATGAATGTATCGGTGAGCGTATCTCGTTCATTCAGAACGGAAAGAAATAGAAATAGATCAGAATTGAAAAATATAGGTAAGAATAGGTGAAATAACAATAGTGCACAAATAAAAGTATAACGGATGATTCAATCGTTGTTGTTGTAAAATATCTTTATTTGCGTAACAATGTCTTTACAAAAATGTTAGTATTTTTATAGGTACTCCTGTGATGTAAAAGTATGTAATGGTTGAGTCAAGTTGTTCTCCTTTTTTACCAGCAGAGGCAATTGTTATACTTAGCGAGCAAAGTAAAGGATGCGTGAGTTTATTTTTAGCCCGAGGAACGAAACTCATTACAATTACCCACAAACGGATAGAAAGATAAGCAAATCAAAGCAAAGTGCTTATCTCGGTAGTAGTTGCTACATGCTGATTACTTAACAAGCAGACAATAATATCATATCATGCACACACAAACGATTCTTTTGAGAATTCTTGTTTGCTGTTCTCATATCTCGTATTATCGACATCGAGTGGTTTGACTTGATGATGACGACCAATTTTATGCGTGAATGACACGAGCAGATTTTTACAATTGCACCAGTACGCACATATTACCTATAATATAATATGTTCTATTGTACAGTATTGTAAGGGAAAAATCAAGTAAATTAGGTCAGTCATGCTTTTATTGTGAGATGAACGAGCAAGAACAAAGACTAGAAGGAGACTTATCGTTATCAACGGAGATAATAATATGAGACGTTTGTAGAGAGATTCCTGCTATATCTATAAACTATTACCCACACGTGTTTGTAAAAAACTAACTACCTACGTACACTACACTGTTAAGTATACAAGGTTGTGGTGTTTCCCTGTTTCCTACCGCTTTGCAGTTGCAGCAACAAAAATTTTTTACACAGATATGGTGGATGTTCCGACTAGACTTGAGAGTTGTTTAAGGAAGGCTGAGATTCGACTACAGAGCGACAAAGTCGATTACAGCAACGAAAACCACTAATTATAGTTTGAGTTTGTGGAGATACAAGTTCAGGTATAAGCAAAACACAGTAGGTAGGTTGTAGGAAGTAAAAGAGTGATGTGGAAAGCATGCGGCTTGTCTGAATTCGATGGGTTACTTGAAATCACAAATATAATGATATTATAGTTGGATTGTATGGAAAAAATAATAATATGTATAGAGCTTTCATGTACGCTTAACGCGTATAATACGTAGGTAACGTATCTATTTACTTTTTCAGTCTACCTTTTTCTGATTGTTGGCTTTTACGGACAAAGTAATAAAGACATGTTCAATCGGGTGACTGGTCGTGAGCATCTTCCGTGTTCTAGTTACATAGCCTTACACTTTAACTTTGTTGTAGATTCTCCCAGTGATTCCTTTGTTATTTTATTGATCGCTGCACCGCATGTAGATATACTCGATCGTATACTCTTTAAAAAACTCATACAAATACATTACATAATGTATATCTGTTATGTGCCTACTAATATAATGGTAATGTGATTGTACGGTACTCCTCCTTTTAAACTCCTTTCTGTACTAACAACCTGAAAATGTTTCAATTTCTACTTTGATTCTTATCTGCTCTCTGAACTGTTCATTTATTTATGTATTTGCAGTTTCTTCAAAAATTACCTGCGAGGATGAAGAAATGCGGGTGGATATCACCGGTTCTCATCAAGTCAACGAAGCATATCTCCAAGGATTGAAAAACTATCCTGGTAAGTATTAGTACTAATCGTTGGCAACGATTTACAGTTTTTTCCTTATTCGTATACTAGTTTATACTAAATGACTCATGTTGATTCATCTGGAATTTTGCGGTTCGAATGAAAAGTGTAACACTCTTGATAAAGTGTTTACATTGTTTGGAACAAAACACTAATAGCTATTAGGTACCATGAGACATCTAATACAATTAATTAAGGCTAAACCCGAAACTTACAGGAATTAAGATATGAGATTTATGTTCGATTCTAATTTCCTATAAGCTGTTATAATTAATTTTTATGGGTTGCAATTTTCATTATATTTTATGTCAGTTTCTTTGAAAGGATTTTAATGGTTTATACCTAGTACTCGTAAGCAAAGGTTGCCAAAAATGGCATCTTTACAGCATAATTTAATTTGATCGTGTATATAGATTGCATGGAAATCAGTGCCTTAGATTTCCGGTTCATGTTTACGGGCACGACTTAAGTTCACCACCTTTATTTTTTGATGAAATGATTTAAAAATCGATACCTACAGCTATTATGGCTGTAACAAGTGTGGTGGTAAAGGTAATAATACTGTAACGCACATGAATAATACACAATGTGTATTGTTGTACATAAATAAAGAACCGACATACAGACATATTTTATTCACAAATGTTTTACCGATATGTAAGTATTATGTAATTGTATTGTTTGATAAGGAACCTCCTAAGTTGAGAGTACACGAACAGGATAACGTTTGTTAATTACTTAATTACCTACTGAGACCATTTTTGTGTCTTCTTTCTGAAATAACACTTCGGATGTTATAATTAATATGAAAAGCACTAGGTTACTTGCCCTAGGGTTGCAAAATGTTGTTATGAGCAAATACCATTACATAAAATTATTACTACCTCTGTACCGTAGCAGCGTAACACTTCAGACGATAATAATATTATTATCATCTTTAAGCATAATTCACAATAGAAAGCATCTTACACGTAGAGAACGGACTAACGTATGTACTAGGTATATGTGTATTATAATACATTATGCGTCGGAACAAACCACGAGTGTTTACTAATAAGAATATGATTGTAAGTTTAGATATGTGGAAATCGTTAAATTATTTTAACAGTGCCTTTAACCATTAGTCTTAGTTTTACTTGATATTTCCGACCTCGACTTGTTCTTGAGGAAATAGAAAGCTGAAAGCTTCTTATTTACTCTGTGATTAGCACCTTAATACCGTAATGCTATCTATCTGTGTTTCTACGGTGTTTACTGTACTACTGCTATACATTTTACCATGTTCTACTGCTCCTTGCGTTGCTCCTACATTATCTCTCAATGTGCAGTATACAAAAACCTAGTATTTGTTTTTGTAATGCAGTTTCTACTGTACATCTTTCCATTCCATGATGTACACATTTAACACATATCTCTTACCTTGTATTTCATTGTGAACATGATAAAATAACTGTCTATTTTATTACACGCTTTTTCTATCCAACACGTACATAAGTTTACCTTACGTACACACATTCAAACTAAAGACGAGAGTTTATTGTTAGTTTGTTAGAACCGTGAAGGAAATAATTCGTCTTACATGGAAAACGAAACAAACATCACTAATCAAGATCACATCTTTCGATTTTGTGTTGGTGTGAGTAGTAAATTAATTATGATAAGAACACGCAATAATATTGCTAGTAAAATGCTAAGACATGAAAATAAATCAACACGCATTACACACGTATAGTCTTTAAAACTACAGTCATTAAACTAGTAACCATAATAAATGCCAGGACATAAGAATGTTGGTATTTAATGTGCTTAAATCTAAGTCGGCTATTATGTTAGTGCAATAATTTATGTTGAGCTGTCAACCGCAAATATGAATTTTAAATGTGAACAACAAGAGTTTGCATAAAATATAAATTTGCATTTGGCATTTCTAAGTAATTTGAATTTCGCAGTGTGCCAGGAGTTGTCATTGTTCAGAAAATACTTTTTCTGCATGAAATACTTCAATGAATGCAAGATGACATGCAGCTTTCTCAACTTGTGGTCATGATATCGAGGTCGGAAACATCGGGCTGCGAACCATTCTATTCAGTTTGGAACTTGAGATGCATCCTACAAACTTTGTAAACGTTTTTTCCCATTGAAACACCTACACGAGTTAACAATGACACAATGAGAACTTAGTCATGTCATAACCATTGCTAATTTTATGGGTGACAAACAACACATCTCGTACATAAAAGCCAACGATTACAAACCAAAACTATTGAGAATCGCACATAACATGAATATTTAGGTTGCATGTAGTTTGTTTCTGCATTGTGTAAATATCCACTCAATGTAAATGTGAGTAGTCGGTGCAGATTTTGTTGTGCAAACTTTGAACCTAAGATTTTTTGTTATGTACGTGGGGAGTGTTGCCCACACTTAAATACTTACGAGTTACTAACTCTAATGCTATGTGCATGTAGGTCTTAAGTGTAGGTTTAGCCTTTAGAGATTTACTGAAGTACCTATAGGTACTCTAATGCTACACCTTTGTACCTATAGGTACTCTAATGCTACACCTTTGTACCTATAGGTATAGTAGTGGTCCAAGTGGTATTATGAAACCAAATATGATGGAGGTGTTTGGTGCCAAAGAAATGTCTCAACTCTCGACAACAGCAATCTAAATTTTAAATCATACATGTCCTATGTGCTATGAACTAAATGAACTTACTATGTATGTATGTAGTAGGTAGTCAATGATTTTTTACACACGTAACAACTTTTGTGTATTGAACATTGTTCATCCAACGTGTATAAGAGACAGTCAATAAATACTAAAAGACTTCAATTTTTCAAAGCAGAGAGATAAAAAGAGTGGTACTTGATGTATTAAGAAGAAAATGATGTAATCATTGGCGCAAGTCAATTGCTAAATGAATCTATTCAATTTGTAAGAAAAAGAATTAGAAGCAGACAATAAAACATTTCATTAGTGGATCTTTTGTGTTAGTGGGCGTTTTTGATGGTGTGAGACTTGTAGTTTTGTGCAGGAGAGAAGTTGTAGCAGCGACCTAATTAATTTGGACAACTTTATTGAACTGATTTGTTTAGATGCCTCATGTCGACCTGAGAGACGAGAGGATGGCCATCTCCAATTCCGTTTATCACTGAAAGACTTTTACCGCTGTGGGACGACGCAGATCCTCAATAAAATAACGGTAAGTGACATTTGCGTGCTTAGCTGAGAATTTTTTGATGTGCGATGCTCGCCGTTAGTGTTCCCTCCGCGGTTTCACCTATATACTATCTTGTTCCCACAATTAAACCGATCCTCCATGTTGCAAATGCAAAGTTACATAAAAACAGCAAACATAATTCATTCTGTTCGTCTCTCCGTGTTTGTATCTTTTAGTGTGTAGTGCAGTATACAATATTGCACTTATAACTAATGTTCTTTTGTTTGCATCTGAGTTTGGGCTGAGTGTTGAGACTGACTATGCCATCCTGGCCTAAGTAGCTGTTCTATGGAAAAGAAATAAAACCATAGCGCATTTTATTCAGATATGAATGCCATTAGGGTAATTCCCTTGGTTGCCTGCTCAGTTTGTTGATAAAAGCTTTTGTTCACCTTGTAAACTAGGTTTTTGTTGTAGTAGAGTGTACTTTACTGTTGTATATGAACATTCCTTGCATTCTACATACCCAGATAACACTGACACTGAACATTGTCTCACTCACCTGTTAATGTTTGATAAAATGTGGGAGAAGTATTGATGACATTGTACATATTGTAGAGTGAGGGAAATCGTTTATATGCCCACAAAGAGAGAGGCGTGTAATGTGTAGAGTAGAGCTATAGATTACACGAGCCAAGTCAACTGATCACATCTTTTACTTGTTTCTTGTTTGTGGGAACAGAGAACGGGACTGTGAGACTCAACAAGTGTTGAATCGACAGCAAAAATTTAACTACGGTGCGAGCAAATGTCATAAGTAGCTTTTTTACGACAGGAGTACGATATTAAGAGCTAGGAGTTATTCTAAATAAAACCAACAAGCCCATCACAACTAAATTATCCTTTTCTAACAATAACTCCTCAAAGAATGCACAACGGGACACAACATTTAACTATGCACGTATTATTCTTTATAGTTTTTTCATGTCTCTCTATAATTTGATTAGCCTATCGTGTCATCTCATCACTCATCATCATCCTACACGCATACCAGATTTAAATACAGCTACGAGTCTTGTGTCCAAGGTGTACAACACTAATTTGTATGTATAAATACCAATTAAATCAGCCATTATACTAAACAGCGAACAATAAGAAATTGAACGGTACGAATGCACTTGATGGAAACAAAGGTGTGTAGTGTGTACAGTGTGTACTGTGTAGGTATCAAGGTATCATTATGTATCTATATCCATAAACCATGCAAACCTTAAGCAACAACGGTTAAAAAATTAAACGAGGAGTTTGCTTTCTTTTTCCGACAACCAACGAACAAGAGGAAATAGTTATCAAGTGAAAAAAAGACAATTAGCAAAAAACATTTCTTACTGTTTCTTGGACATTACATAGTAATAGATATTAGAAGCAAACTTCATAAAAGTCATTTGTTCACAAACGAAACAACAACAACCGTGTGGCATATATAAACATTAGTTAGCCAGAAATTGCTCAGTTAAAAAAATATTATGGAAGAAACGGACTATATAAAGGTGATTGTTTTCGAGACGATACAAATTGCTTCGCTTTTGACCTCAACATATTTTTTCCTAATACAGACTTAAGTCATTATTTACAATGGCTGTTTCGAATCACTCGCTCCTCTTTTGGATTCGAGACTAATACACGGAATATCATATTACTTTATCCAATATTTACGGACATTAATAACTTCAGGGCTTCTTTCTCTTTGCAGAATTGCCAGGTGCAGCAATTTCTTGTATAGATTTCTATTAGGAAGAGAATTATTTCCATTGAACATATTGTGGATACATTTCAGTGCATTGAATAGTACTTATACTCTGTACTCTTACACTAGAATACATACTGGAATGGCAAGTTAAGAATTCATCATAATCAAAATGTAATAATTGAGCACGTCATTCACGTACTCGTCAGTCATACGCATGATTTTTGAATCGTATCGTATGTAAGTGCATAATGACCGCATCCTACCTTAACAGAACTCATAGGAAGACAAAGGCAAGGATTCTCATGGTGGGATTATCTAATTTGGCTTACAATGCATTGCTCCCAACAATGATGTAATTACATTAAGTTCAGCATTAAGAACTTACCACAAAATGTGCACAACAGTACCAAGAGTCAGATTATACGGAATGTGTCTAAAATAATAGCATTATTACAAACTGCGTATAGAAATACTCTATATACCAACTCAAGGCGTACAATGCATTACATTTCAATGATTTCATTCTAACTTCACTTTATTTCTTGAGGAGGATGAGAAATCACAATAAGACTCTTCTAGCTATTCTCATATGCCACTGGCACTTTGGAGAAATTCGAATTGATGAATCAAGTGGAAGGAGAGGAACAGGAGCAACTGTATTCTGCACTTTGAATGCAACTCTGTGTAGTATTTTAAAATTGAATAAATGCTTGAGATACATAGATACACTTGAATGTTGTGAATACCTACTATCTGAGATAAATTGATACAGACGCACGGTTTCCATAATCAGTGCAGCCATCAACCCTAATCAAGTGGTGGTAGACGAGTCGGTATATTTATAGTGTTTCTGTTGCTATTGCTAATACTGTGACAGACGGCAATCCCTCTTTTCATATGCCAACAGAATTTTATATATATGCATTTGCATTGCATGAGAAGATTCATATAGTTGGGAAGGGGAATATCTCTCCTCCACACCATGAGAACTGTTTTAATGGTAATCTATGGGAAACTTATAACTTTTTTTTGTATTTTGTACAGTAAAATTGCAGATGTATCCAAGCCAAGTATGTACAAGTTCAATGTGAATGTGGGTTATTGGTTAAGGAGAGTGAGGAATAAAAATTATGTGCATAGATAATAGGACTAACGGGAGTTAAAATGCATTTGGCTCCTACCACCACCACCATGCACCACCACTACCCAATTCCATCGAGTATAAAATACAAATGTGCATTGTATTGCCTGTTGTCTTTTTAGCAAGTTTAAAGTGGTGTGTAATGTGTATGATGGTGCTGGTGCTAATAGTACGCGTGAGTCTTCCTCTTGGCTTTGCTGTGGCAAAGTGAGCTCGCATAAAACTGTGTAGATTAAAATTCAGTCATCAGTGTCATTCTCTCCAAGTGGAAAGAATAGGAGTCAGACAAGATGGGAGTAGCAAAAAGTCTACATCCTAAATGTATTTAGGTAAATGAATGTACATCTTATTTATGCATTCGTATCTTATGCGTACATCATTTACACTGAAAATAGTTTTATTACATTGTTTAAGTTTCTGCTGTGCCCATCGCCCATCTGCCCTAACTTTAGCGTACATCTCACAAGACATAACTGTCCTTTCGTTTAAGTTTTAACCAACAGTGGGTCATCTGTCTTATTGTTGTACACGATAATAAAACCTCTAGTACCATATATACACTATTATAAGCTGATGTACACAAGATAGGATGTAAACTGTTTCTTTTCCTAATAAATACATTATTCCTATCAGTCTAGCCTGTCTACCAGAGATGCTCATCATTTTCTAGATTGTCAGATCAGTGTGTCTGTAATTGGCGTTAGTAATGTGATGTAATATTATTATTATAAGTACTCGCTTAGCATTTTAGGTTGTTTAGATATAAACGCACCTAAGCATGATGATCTTTAACACGAACAAAAGTTACTATTTATAATGAATGTGGCTATATGCCACAAATAATCGGTTAACAATCTCCTTTGATTCACAATGCTGCCAAAATACTCCACTGTAGTATATCTCAGAAACGAAAAAGTTGGAAATATGTAAAAAGCTTGTAAGTAGTTGGAAAAAGTTCATAAGATTACACAAGTAACACAGATAGGGTTAAACATTGTATTAGTATACCTACTGTGTTGTTACTTGCCAATTTTTGAAAATGATACGATAAGGACCTTGTATCAGCTTATGGGAATAGTTTATGATTTTATAGTCAGTTGTGTAGTCAACTTCAAAGATGGTGAATTACTATTATTTAGTTGCATTAGGCTCTTACTTTAAGACTTCCCTGTGGATTTTTACCATCTTTTCCCTTTGCGCACTCTTCATTCGGAGAAGATAGTGACACTCCCTTCTTGTTAAATTTCGAGATAATCTTAAATCGTCTTTTTAATGACAGTTTCCCAATTAACTTGGACGTATATTGCATCACATCACATAACATTATATTTACTGTTGGCACTCGCATGGAAAACTATGCTACGCCAGGAAAAAGGATTTAGAAAATATGAACATAATATTATACCACATTTTTTACACTTGTGTGCATAGTTTCAGTTATTAAGGTAGTAAAATATGGCGTTCCTTTGAATATCAGTACATAGAACCTTTGGAGGTATGCGAAGGAATTTTATAGCATAATTGGCTTGTCTCATCTCTGTAATACTATAGCTATGTAGGTATATACTACGTACCATACTATGTATGAAATTCAAGTATGCATTGTATGTATAATAAATTTGAAGCCCATGAGGTAATGTACAATCGGATTAGAATCGTACTTATTTTCTTTGACTGAAGCTTTACATTACATTATGATGCATATAAAAAATGAAAAACCTGCTACCAACAAGCAGCTACCTACCGGAACGTATTTTTCATGCAGATAAAATATAGAGGGAATAGTTAGAATGCTTTTGAGAGCAGACTCGTGCATGTGTTGTGTTATTATATTAAGTATTTTTATTAAGTAATTAACTCGTTGGTTCTAATTGTAATTGTTTGAAGTCTAAATGTTAATTAAAGATGTCCCGTTTGTTCTACAGGGCACCAGAACGTTTTACAATCGGGTGGTGATCGAATCCAAAGGTGAGGAGTCCCAAGTGTTGGTGAAATGTCAACTTGGAGCCCTGTCCCCACCCATATCAGACAACCACATCAATTCTACACTTAGGGAGAAACGTGATGTTCTTCCTGCAGGATTTCAAGAACCAGAGTAAGTTTCTTTTTTACCTCGTTGTACTTGTACCATATTATTATTATTGTTGTAATTATGTTTTTCTTTTTTTTAAATTAACTTTTACATAATAAACCTCCTCGTCCTGTTGGACTCTACTGTTGATTGTGTGTGTATGTGTGTGAGAGATTTAGTTAAATGATATTTACTTGCTGGTGAACACATTTTTCATTCATTCTTCGAAGAAACAGTGGTAGTAACACCATAGCGAACACAATAATATCTAAACAACTGTTCCATATCTTTTTTACGGTGATAAGTTAAGTGTCGAGTTACACTGAACTCGAAATGCACGGTGATTGTGATAGAATTGTTGTAAATTGTATTTGAAGCAGTGTGTTCTATTGTGAAGGTTTAATATTATTACACAGATTAGTACACATGGGGTGATGCATTGCATAGCTGTGTTTTGTTATGTTATGGGTTTGTAGTATTTACACTACCTTAGCCTTTAGTGGTGTGGTGTGGCACATACGTGTGTATAAAGCAGTTCAAGCACCGTTGTAAATTTGCTATTGTCATTTTTATGGCATCTGCCATATGAACGTGGGTATATTGCATGTAATATATCTATAGACAGCGCAAATGTAAATATAAGGTAATACGTTTTGCCGTTGTTGAGTTGTAGGTTGAAACTCTCATGGTTTTACAGTCGTTTTGGCTCAACTTGTAGTTTTTTGCCCAATTTGCTTCCCATCGTTTTTCTGAGTAAGTGGGAATATGCTTTTTATGACTCTCATGCGGGAAGTCCCTTTCATGATTGCTTTATTAGTTGAACTAAATGCTATGATTAGCTAACAGGATTAGAATGCTTTGGATATTGCACACATATAAAAACATTTCCTTAATGTCTAATCACAATCTGTTTTTGTTTACATGTATTATTATTCCACTTAGTCTACTTGTACATACATACAAAAATGAATTGTAAAAACACGAGTACATTGAGTTTCTTTAGTAAACATAATGCGTTACAGGGCTTACAGCATAATGACACTGCATCTAGTACTTAAACCAAAAAATCTCAACAATTCCCTTGTTAAACCGAAACAAACATTAAACTACATACACAATCAATCGCTCTTTTACTTAAATCAGTTTTAAACGTCTCAACTGTAGCCTTAGGTGTTGCGGAGTAGATGATTACTCTGCTTTACCAATATCCAAGATTTTAACAATCGTAATTCCTCGCTAAAAGCAATTACGGATTCTCAGTAGACTCATTTATCAATAACAATGAAAATCAATCACAGTTTCACTACAAAACGTTGTGCTCTGCACTTAAATCGAGCAATGTGGTCATGAAATCAATTTATAATGAATCGGTGTATAAAAAGTTGCTCTTGAAAGAAGTACATTGCTATAATTCTGCTCGTAATTGATTAGCCGGAAGCTTTGTTTTGTTTCGTCTGTGTGGTAAGAGCGGAAGGATTATAGATTTGTTATTTATTTGTTTCAGGACTTTGACATTACCAAAACCCATTACTCAAAATGCACCAGAGCCTATACTGAGCATGTCTGTCAAGCAGGATGGTCGAGTGGTCGGCCAGGAACTTCTTGTACAACCAGGAGCACCTTTGTCTATGGAAGTTTCATTAGACTCCAACAGCAAAGACATTTATGGGATACTTGTTTCACAATTGGATGTCACGGATACAGGATCTCAGTCTGAAGTTATCTTACTGAATGGGTATGCACCTTTAATTTAACGGAGAGAAACTTTTGCCAGCATTACTTGCTAGAAATAATGGCATCTGTATTTCAATTGGGCAGGAATAAACCAATGAATTTACAATTTATTTTTTCAGATGTTCCGTGGATCCGTACCTCTTTGAAAACTTTTTTACTAGGGATGGTGATCTTCTCACGGCTAAATTTAGGGCCTTCAAATTTCCAGACACAAATTATGTTCTTTTTAAAGGCACTGTAAATGTTTGCATAGGGTCTTGTTCTGGGGTACGCTACCATTTTCATTTTATTTAATCTATGTGTTTTTATTTAACATCTATACTTAGTAAATGGATTTTGCTTTATAATTTTATATATTATTGATGTATACATTATTAACTTTTTATATTTTTATAACAGACTGATTGCAGTAATGGTCAAGTTGGCTACGGCAGAAGAAGAAGAAACGTGCAAATGTCACCGCCTGAAAGGAATCGTGTTTACGAAGTAAAAATGACGACAGTATTGCGAATCGATAATACAAATTTAAGTGGAGACGAAAGGATTATTGGTTCAATACTGAAAACAAACAATGCCCAGCTAGCAAAAGAGTTTGCAGAAATGAATTTCATGAAAGCAGCAGACTATGAGTCATATTCAACCAATGGCTCATTGAGAAGTAATGAAGCAAAATTAACAAGGCAAAATATAGAGGCTGATCTTCCGATGGTGTCTAAAGGATCACTAGCCTGTCTCCATTTAATAACATTTGCGATACTAACCATCTCAACTTTCTGCTTGACCTTTTGATGAGGGTTAACCCTGACTAGTCGACTAACACTGCTATTCATCACCGTGTTTGTAACTTCACTTTGTACAACTAATGCATAATAAATAAAACTTGAGACTTTTATAACACAAACGAAAATTGATTCATAATGATGAACTTTATTTTATTGCTTCGTTACACCAAGTCGTTTCATCCGTCAGCGCATGCAATCCTCAGTCTGTCACCATAAAACTATAATGCCATAATATAATATTGCCAATAAACAATCCTTCTTGCTCATCCTTCAATAATAAACAAATCCTGTATGTGCATCTACCACAAAGAGTCAACGACTATTCACAGAATGTGGTCATCAAAATGCTGGTAGTGAAAGCCAAAATATTTGTGAGTAACAAATTGTGTGGACTAAAGGCAGGTCTCTTACTTCATAATGATCTACTCAATAATCATGAATTATTACGCTTCATTAAACATTCATTTTTGTTCTTTTCTAAATTATAAATAAGAGAAAGCGTGTAAGATGCATTTGTTTTTATACGAAAAGAATTCGCCTTAAGAACGTGATTTTCCACCAAATTAACTTTATAAAGTCGTTCTTTTATTATCAACCATGCGATCTGTGATCTTTAAGGAGTAAAACACAATACTGAATACAATTTGCATTATTCGACATGAGTTGAGACTTTCGTTCATATATATAGCAGATAGCACTACCAATTTATAGCAGGTTAGTAAATTATTTTATACGCACAATGCCGATGGCACAATAGAGAGTTATTACACAAACCAATCACAATACTTCTCTCGCACTAACAATTACACAGCAATATGCTTACGTAGCTTGAAAGTGACCCTAATACAGACAACTTCATGGTTGAGAAAATATACATTGTCATTCTTAGATTCTTATTCTTAACACTACAAACAAAACGATATTCAATCAATCACTAATGTCTTTTTAAGTCTGAATTTCTTTATGCCTAACTATGAATGTAAGTTTTCATTGAAATGTTTGTGTATTCTTTCATATGGATATTAAGATATATGTATGTATAATATTGATTACTGATACTGGATTGACACAATGTTGTCTGTATTTCCACCAATAATCATTTCCACCTACAACCTTCCACCAATACAATCTGACTTAATGCTACCATATTTAGAATAGTGGTAGGTACTACACCCTTTATGTAGGGTAACAAAGGGAATACCTACTCAATAACTTACAGGTAGACAGACAGTACGCACCTTTACAAATTATACAGAAATAGCATTGCAGCACTACACACTCTATTTATTTACTCAATAATCTATTATTAGTTCTGTGCTATGCATCTGTGAGAAAACTATTACTGTTCAACAGCTTAAAGAACAAAGCCTCCAGCTATCCGTTGATTTCAAGTCTTGTACAGGAATCTTTTCTTGCTATATCTGTTAAGAACAGAAAACACCACAGCAGGTATTTACCATACAAAGCAAAGGTTACTAGAAAGATAACGAGACGACAACAGATTTATGCTGCTCAGTGTGTTCAGGCTAAAACACCACAAGGGATATCGCATTACACAGCGACTGGAATCATAATGGCTTGTGTGAAATAAATTGGAATATGAAATATAACCCGCTGTCAGATTTAGTTTGATTAGCCCGTTAAAAAGAAAATTGTACAAACACCTTTTCTGTGTTAGGAGCAACATGAAGAACCAAAAAAGTTGTATTCATAGCCATAGTCTTCTCACAACGGTCGAGTCGTCTCAAGATAATTATAAATCAATCAGTAGTAATTTCGCAGCTACATCCTAAGATTTTATTTCAAATAACCTATAATATCGATTCTTGACATGTTTTGTGACCACAGAAATGCACAACATGCGTTCATATGATTAGTAAATTATGTTATACTGCCTATACTTTGAGTATAGTAAGAATGGATTTTTCATGAAAAAATAAGATGATAAATGATACGGGTTCATAAAAGCTATTGTAGGAAATTACAACAATACGTAGAATAATGTGGTACAATTTGAAACCCACAGTGAACATTTTTACAAGCATTTCACCATACTTTGTTTTTTGTTCATAGACAAAGACGCCTGGTCAGGGCAAATGTACAGTCAAGTCCGAGCTGTTCGCAGCGGAGCGGAGTGACCATGCAGACAAAAGTGATATAATCTTATTATTTGTAAACTATAAACCATTATGTATGGTTATATTATTATTACTTTATAAGCAGTTGGTTTGGTTGTATGGGCATTGTGTAGAATGTTTGGCTGCAGAAGAATAGTAAAAACAGGCGAAAATCTTACAAGAACACTTTCTGGTTACTTTGTGTCATTATTAGGTGGAGAATGTACAAAGGGAGTACAAAAGACCAGGTCGAGTACATAGCGTGTTGTGTTGTGTTATAAAATCGTATGATGCACAACAATAGTAAATGCATTATGTATCTCCAGCCAGCTCTGGTATAGTTGCTCAGCCAAACAACATCTGAAAGCAGGTAAAAAAGACAGGTAACTTAACATAACAACCCCTTTGCATTTGTTATGTGTTACTGCACCTTGCTTGCACCCCCAGACTGCTCTTCAGACTTAGTTCTTAGCTGCTGAAAGTCCATGTTCCCATCTCTCCCTCTTGCATTCCATTCTATTCCCACCTGAAGCAATTTACAATAAGCAGCCATCAGTTCAAATGAAAAACTGTCCACGTACCTAAATCCGTACGTGAATTTTTGTAAACAAAAACATTGTCAATTAGTTCATTAGTTAGTAAAATGGATTGTGTAGATTTTTATTACTGTGTTCATCCCCCTTCCTTGCCACCACCCCCACCCTTACCAGCCTTTATGGCAGATTTCATTTCCTTCAACAACCGCAACAATGACACTCTTCAAATGCAAAGCTGTGACCTTTGCTCCTGGGCTTCTCCTTTGCTGGAGAAATCCGAAAACAGTCTCTTGTCATTAACGTCTCTTCTTGTTATCGTTGCTATTGCCTCAGGCCTCATTGGCAGCTTAATAACTGGAGCTGTTCTCAGTTTTAAACGGTAATACATACACAACTGCCTAGCAAATATGTTTACAAAGTTATACTTTTATTGGGTATCCAATGTTTTTAAATATTTACTGAGATTTTTTATAGTTGTATGATTTTATCGTAATATAAGTAATTCACATGAATTAAAAATTGTAAATATGTGATTTCACAGATTGAGAAATCGAAAGTTTGAAGAGTCGCCTGATGCTGTTCGTCATTTGTCCCGCAAATGTAATGACTCCGCTAACCCTGCACCTTCTTCAGCTTCTTCATTTACGACAACAGTTTTGTCTGAAAACACTTACTGTGAAGGCCCGTACAATGACAAAGACACTTCCAATAATATTTATGCAGAGCTTCACAGTGGCAATTCGTAAGCTGAAAATAGAATTGAAAAATTAACATTTTGACGATATGATTGCGGCATCCAAATTTCATTTTTATGATTGTTTTCCAGAGGTGGTATTTGGTCTCGACCGCCTATACCCCCGCCAGCTGAAAACTGCTACTTAGAACTTAACGATCTTCCGGAAACATGTCGACAGTGTACTCCGCAGCAATCTACATCCGAATATTCACCTCCTAGTTCTGCATATTACAGTGACTTGGATATGGGGAGACATGTGGCTAGACCGCTATAGGTCATTGTCACAATTCATTTGTCTCGCCGTTTCATTGTTTATAACACGAATTTTTAGGGAAACGAAATAATACTTTTAAATTGATATTATTATGTAAAAATCATAATTTACATGTTATGATGAAAAGTTTAATATTTACCATAGATTTAATACTATTATCGTTTTTGGCTATTACAGTTTAATGTATTGGCTAAAGCACACATTATAATGCGTTTCTTTATATAGTGCTAACTGCTAAATATATGTATTGTAGTTGTGTACATCTTGTATGTCGTGTTTACTATAAGACAAACACGAAATTGCATTTACATCCATAGCCATGCAGTAACAAGTAGATGTATCATTAAATCTATGTAATTTATAAACATGAATTATGTAATGTGTGATATACATACATAGTACATAGGTAATATTAGGTATACAATTATACACGTTCACAGTTCTTTTTGTTTGTATGAGTATATTCATGGTTTCATGTTTAATACTGTACATAATATAAAGCGTTTATTAGGTCAATAATTTGTTTACTGTTAAGTGGTAACCAGAATCAGAGTAATAATTTTAAATACCTAATAGTGTACCAAATTAATTCTAACTATGTATTTATGTATACAAAAGTTTTTGAATTATCAAATGTGAATCAATGTATATGTACAACTAACAATAAGTGCAACACTGTAATACTATAAATATCGCCACTATGTGCTTAAAGTGCCCATTACTCATACATAAAAATAAAGAGTAATTTCCCAAGCTTAAAAGAAGAATGATTTGAAAATATGATTTATATTGTTATGATATTGTAGTAGAATAGTGAGATTTTGTTAAAAATAGCTTTACTTTTGCTGCCAAGAAATATACATGAACCTGCTGTAGATAAATGTTGATTGTATACACTGCGATGGACGTATTAAAGTAAAAACTTGAAGTAATCTCTTAATTTCATTTCCATTCTATTTGCCATTCTATTCCTAATCATAAAATAGTTTTGCCTGCTGACAACCCAAGTAATTAACAATTTGCTGAGCCATTTAATGGCAATTGCAACTTTTGCGTGTAGTAGTGCATATTGCATTATTATGAATAAAATATTATGCGTGATCAGTACAGTGATCAGTTTACACTGTAATAGGGAAAACACATGGGCTGGATAAAGCCTTAGTTAGACCTGTCTCAAAAAGGTCATAGGTAGGTCATTTTGAAATAAACCACTATACATATCTTGTAGAGAATCATTTTGCGCATTTAATGAGCAATAACATAATAAGGTTGCGCAACATTACGTGCGCTGAAAGCGCTATGGCGCAAAGCGTCTTTAAGTGAGTTTTCAGTGTAACTTCTCAATCAATTATTCACAGTATATGCATGTTTTTTACCAAAACGCTTTAAATGTACATAATGTTGCGTAACCACATTGTGTCATTGGTCATTAAATGCGCAAAACGATTCTCTACAAGATATGTATAGTGGTTTATTTCAAAATGACCTATATGACCTTTTTGAGACAGGTCTAACTAAGGCTTTATCCAGCCCATGTATTTTACTTGTGTAGACTGATCACGCTGTAATGTATTATCTATTATGTAGTGTAGTTCATGTAGTACATGTGTTTTGCTATTGTGTAGTAGTGACAGTAAAATCTGCGACTATTCGATTATGTTGAGTTGAACTGCAGCTACCTGATAGAATACATTTTAATTTTAATAATAGTCTTGACATTTGAATTTGAGGATCACAATCACAACAAAGTTTTAAGCTAATTAATGATTAAAGTGTGAAGCCAAAAGCTGAAAGTACCGAAGGAAAGTTATTGTTTTCTAAAAGGCAAGTCCTTATTTGTCACTTTTTCAAAATAATATTTTGTAATGGTCTCATATAATTGATATAATATATCATCATGGCTCATTAGAAGATATAAAATAAATCTTGTATAATCTGCTAAATAACCTTAACATCCATAACATAACAATATACTAAAAATTAAATTAGTTTTTATTTGTATTATTGTCAGTTTCGTGAAACTGACAACTGATGCATATCATCAATGTAAATCTGCAAGTATAAAGCTGTCAATTTCTATTTAAATAGAAATTGAAGTTTAACACACTGTACATACAAAAGAAGTATATTATACCTTTTAAGTGAAAGAATTGCGAACAAGTATAAATCATAAATGTAATGTAAACTCTGATTTTTTAGAGAAAATCATTCATAAATAACTTTCATCGTATCGGATGATGATATCAATGTGGTAAGAATCAAAAAAGTGCCTATAAGATTGTTAAGCAATTTCGTTAAGGAACTACAATTGATTTCTGGGTTTCATCCAGATAATAATCAATTAGTAAATATTTATGATTACATAATTTTGTCTGTTCCTATATAGAGAAACGAAACATAGAAAGAAAGATTCTGTGGAGAAAATATGGCAAATTGAAGTGTAAACTTAGCAATAATGCTTCCTCTAATTACAAAGGAAGTACGTGACAGACAGGAGTTCACACATGTGGTCACTACCTCAATTCCAATAAGCCCTTCAAGAACTATTCAGCCTAATTTGCACGCACTCATCAAGTCACGTATGTTGTGGCTAATCGTTGTGGTACTCACAATTGTCGTCATGATACTTGCTTCTAACTCCTATACAGAACATCAAAAACAAATTCGCTTTAAAACATACACCGACAGGGTATAAGATAAACCTCTTTATCCATATTCTATACTATCATCCACAAATACGCTAATCTTGTCCATTCAATGTGTTGTGCTTGTGTTGAGCTACAATCAGAACTGATACATGCTAATTGCTACTATAAACTATAAGATTCGTATGCGATAAACGTGTGTTTTTTATCCAAAATCCTCAACAATTTTATGTAAAAATATGCATTTGAGGTATACAAGTATACACCACTACCAGTTTTCTGCGTCTGATTTGTGCTCATCTTAAAGTTCAAAGATTTCTGTTATGCTTTTATCACAGTAATTGAAATGGACAAGATTGACAGGGTGGAAATTAGTTGATAAGATGAATTGGCATCGAATAAATAGTTTTATGGTATTTCGTAGATTGACGAATTCAGACTGCAATTACAGCATTTGCACCAGAGTGTTAACCGTGCAACTTTATCCTTCAACGATTTCAAGCATCTCAAAAGAAGTAGCTATCAAACCTTTTGAAACTTTTACAAGTTTCATTTAATCTATTTATATGCATGTATTTCTATTATGATTTCCGATGCAAACTATCTTACACAAACGGATGGATCAAAGTAGTGTATTTTTTTAGTGAATGAACAAAAACAAAATAGCTTATCTTAAAAGCAAATACATTTTACAAATTACTGTACGCTTCATAGTTTTGCAAAGTATTATAAATATATGTATAGCAGTAATATGTACATTATATTTGACTATTTAATTACTACAATTCATTTCCAGAAGTAAGTATATAGTCATATTTCATCCAAAGAAATTCAATAAAGAAATTAAAGTTTGTCCCAGTGATGAAATGATCTCTTTGTAATTGACTCGGATTTAAGCATGTCATCGACTTAAGGTCCATATTTCATTAAATCATATTATTCGCATATGATTCGTACGTACATACATTTCAAAAATCATATAATTCGTTTGGAATACACTGGTTTTAATCCGCGTACAATCTCTCAGATTGGTGGGTATAGCTCTACTGTAATTGGCTCTGATAAATAATTTTTGAGTTAACCATGTTTATCACTGTTTATTCATAGCGATTTTATTTTATGTAGAACTCATTTCAAGTGGATACTTTGTATTGAATTCCGAAGTAAAATGACCACGGGTTTCGAAACTGCAGCGTATAAACTGTTAATATCTGATATGAAAAAAGCTCGAGACTTAGGCGACGGAGAATGGGAGCTTCAGATTTCCGCATCCAGTTTAGGCTACTCAAGAAACAAAATGAGAAAGGAATTAAAAGTCAAATTGGTTTGGATCCAAGGAACAATTACAGACTGTGGTGATAATGCAATGACAGTCAAGGATGACACCGGGGAGGCCCGGATTGAAGGTGTTAAAACAGTTCCAGGAGGTGATCATTCCGAAATAAAAATAGGTATTGTATAACAATAGTTTATTCTTGATTGCTGGTTTCATAGGGAAATTTTTCCGATTGCCGGTGATAAAATTATAAACAGGTGAAAAAAGATGTATTTTAATAATTATTACAGGCTCTTACATTGGAGTAATGGGACAACTACAATCAATTTCACCAACAATTATCATTACAGCAGTTAAAATCATGTGTCTGGAGGATAGACCTGTTCTGAAAAAAATGTGGCCCGAAGAGGTGAAAACATTGCAAGCATATTTAATAGATTTTATGATTCCAGATGTAATTTGAGTACTAATTACTCAACTTTATTCTAACTATAATTTAACCTACAGTTGAATCTTATTTGCCTATTTTACTTTTCCTTTTCTTTACATTACATACCTAACTTGTAATTATGTATAGATGGAATGATAAAAAATGACTTACATAGTAAAAAAAGGATCTTTTTATTGCCGTAATTTTATAATAGTTTATTTTATGCTATACTTTCTATTGCATGCTATCTTTCTTATTATTATGTTAACAAACCCTACTAACAACTAATTAAATAATCAAACAATTGGGAATATAAATATAAATGCATGCTTCATGATTTCACATTTTTCGGCCATACTTTCTGCCACATTAAATCATGATTTTACAACACACCTTTAAACACCTTTTGCATACACATCATTCTCATCTTATGCAGAACAAACAGAATACAGGGAATACGAATGAGTTTCTATACTGCAAGTGTGCAATATGAAAGGCGGGATGTTTACAGGAAACCTAAATTATTGTCTGTAATGTATATAACTAAAGCTGTGAAAAATGCACGAGAAATCTATTCTAACTGAATAATTCCTTTGCGTCATTCCTTATCGTAGAAATCAAAGAATTGGGGAAAATAATTAAAACATAATTATATTATTTAATTACTTTCATAAGCACCGAAGGATAGCCCTCAGTATGTTTTATTTAGGACTCAAATTCCCTAAAGGCACTTAATACATCACACACACTAAAGAAAACAATATAAATATACTAAACTTCCACAATTATAAACAAATTGCATTTTCAATACCCTTTTTTCGAAAGAGCATAGTTTAATTTGAGATCTCTGTATGAATTACGTTCACCCCTATATGATAAATTGTAATAAATTGTAAATAGTTATATAATAATGGAAACAGCGAAGAAAGTTTTCTTAATAGTTGCCTTTGTAACTTTGTTGCCAAAAAGTTCTTCAGCAGACCAGTATGAAGAAGAAAACTATGGAGTCAAATATGCGGATGAATGTGAAGGTAATTTCTTCATGTATTTCGCATGTATACAAATAAGTTAACAATAACATAATGATATTATAGCATACATCATGCTTTACTATTTCATTTTTATTTGCATCTATACGCATATTTACACAAATGACAAAAACATCAGTCAAAGTTACTCTATCTTGTATACGGACAGTTGTACATTATGCGTTGAGTTGAACGTTTAATTGTTTGAAACTGTACAAGGTTGAGATGCGTGCAATAAAAATGAATGGAAAGGTTGCTTGTTGATATTGATACAATACTGCATACTACAATATAATAGGTGCTAGAAAAAGTCTTACTAGAACTAAAAATATGTGATCATTTTTGTATCTTAAGTCTGCAAGATAACAGTACGGGAGCTTCAAGACAAATTAGAAGAGACGGGGAAATCGGAAGATGTTATTGATACAGGATATCACATTGATAGAAAGCAGGCCCCTAAAAAAACAAAATACAAGAAAAGTCAACTGAGACTCATTGAAACATTAGAGAATGCGTGCGAAGGCATTATTCACTATAAGGTCCATAAAGAAAGGACGGATAGTTCAAGATTTGACAAATCCGAAAGTCAAACCTTTTCAACCTTGCATGGTTTAGTGTAAGCGACCAATACACAACGAACCATAATAATATATATTATTAATTTTTATCAAAATTAAACCGTTCTTCATTCAATTATTATAGAAATAAAGGTGTGAAAGTGGACCTTGGCATACCTTACGAGCTGTGGGACAAACCATCGGCAGAAATTACCCGACTCAAATCCCAATGCGAGGAATTGCTAGAAAAGTATGAAACAGAAATTGAAGACTGGTACAACAGCGACGGAAGCGTAGACTCACTTCAAAAGCATTTATGCGAAGACATTGTTTTACAAAACCATGACAAATCGTGTTTATCCGACAGTCCAACACCTTCTTCCAAAACGGAATTGTAATTTTTATAATACATTTTTAGGGGTAGCTAAGATTTTGACTATTGTCTCATTTTGTGTCATAGTGTCATATCACGACAATGATGGGCTGAATGAACAATGAATACTTATAATAGAAACTGAATGTAGGTACTCTGTGAAAATGGTGTATGCTAAAAGTATGTTATGTGTAATGATTATTACTGTATTATGACGATTGTATTAAACGAATATATATACAAGTTGTATGCATTTATGATGTAGGTATAGGGAAGGATGCCAGGAAAGTGCAAATAAAATGACAGTGACGTAATCTTATGTGAGTTTGTAACTTGACATGATAGTTCTATTGACACTATTTATTGACGGGAAGACATATCCTGTAATCGGATCCCATTCAATCGATATTCGATACTCTTTCTCTCTCTCGTAATAATATAATTAATGCTTTGAACAATACAGGTGGAATCAAGTTTATCGAATGCCTGAATCACTTGTAATATTCCCACACACAATTCAACGTAGTAAAATAAACAATCGTTCTCGGGAGTCAATAATCTGATAGCTAATGGAAAGTGAGAGGACTATCCTAAGAGTTTTAGTCTATTATTGAGAATTATGTATATACGTAATCAACAATGAAACAGACGAAGATCCTTAAAGCCAACTAAGCTTTCTGAGAGTCGCTCTTCGAGAGAGACAAAAGAAGGCCTCTGATTCACAGACGAGTCTAAAGTAAACAAACCAAAAACCAAACCATTTAATAATTACAACCGTGAAAACTTAAAAGATTTGGAATGACGAATGAAAAGAGCAGTGCCACCAAGCCCATTTATTTTGTAGACGTAAACGCCTCTGGAGGACTCAAGCTCAGGGTGGCCTAATATCACCGAAAATCGAGTCCAATGGGAATCAGACGCACAGAGCTATAGAACTCCAGAAAATGGAGTTCTTCACACACATATATTATATATATATATATATTGAGAGCCAGAAAGAGAGAATAAGCCATTAGTCTAATGACTACACAGAGTCACGGACACAAAAGACGACAACACAGGCAAATCTCCAACATCCACTCTTTCCAACTTAGATGATAGGCCAGGAAACATGTGGACAAAAGGCATCCAATAGTAGCAGACGAACGTCCATCTCATACCATCTCATTTTCATTCTCGTCAGCCGCTGTTCCATCCTCCTCTTCCAGCTCCACATCCTTCGCACCCTTCACCGGTGTTGTCGGACACCCTACATTCAAATAGTTTTTAAAAATTTTGCTGCTCCATTTTACTGTATCAAGCCAATATTAGCCTCAAAACTATTATTTTAATTTACTCAGAGAGTTCAACTCACCCAGGTCACCGCTACTAGAGGACTCGGTGAACGAAGGGGTGCCTTCCGTCCACGTTGGAGTTGCGGATGCGTTGCGGTTTATTTCGTGAACTCCTGTAGGTGGAGAGCGAGGCATTCGATTATGTCCAGAACTCACGCCAGAAGTTGTGCTCGAGGAAGCCACACTTAAACTCGAACGAAACATCATATCTTTACGAGTTTCAACATAAACTTCCGAGATACTCACTGTCTCAGAGTCCGCATGATAGGCTGCCGGGCTGTGGGGACGTGCTGAACTGGATGATGACCCGGGTTGTTGTCGTCTCGGACTTTGCGAAGGTGGGAGATTCCATTGTTTACCAGCTGCACTCCTCGAATGAGCCACCTCTTGGAATGGAGGAGGAGGGGTACTTACAGGTAAGGGCGTGTACTGACTACCTTCTGATATACCTAAAAGTTCAATACAACACAATTCCATTTCAAATAACCAAGTATACAAAGTTTTAATCTTGACGTGCGAACTGCAAGTGATGAAATCATAAGTGTTATTAAAAACAACAGTAACATTCAAAACAAAAACGCACTTATACACACAAACACAAGTTAAACTTTTACGAATAGACCTTCATTCTTCAAGAATATTAGAATTTGAAAGTGTTAGTTGTATCAAAATAGACACAAGTTTATCACACAACGACCGATTAGTAGCGAAGTGACATTACAGATATAAAGGCATCCCATGCAAAAGAATAGAAAGCAAAACAGCACGTACACAATCCCGAACCCACAGAGGATTGGGAATAAATTCAACATTTAAAGAACGTAGGAATAATATAAGAATGGAATAAATAATAAATGTTATCCATAGGTAATCATAAGAGTTGTTTTTCGTTAGACAAAAGTATTAAGAGTTAAGTTTGTAGAAGTTAGTGAGTGACCAGGACACTAAAATTAGCATAAGCAGGCAGCCACAGCCAGAAAGCGTCGTTAAATGTGAACCACCACATCGACGTAAACTTTCGATTGAAGATCTGAACCATCGTGAGCGACCGGACCTTTTGACATGAACGTGGTTTCCCCAGAAAAATTTCCGTTACGCTTGGGCGTTCTTGGGGGAACCGGGGGAGGAACCTTTGATCTATTAACACTTGATGGTCTGTCTTTACTCAAAACTGCAGGATACACAGGTACCGGGGCCTGTGGAGGCACTGGTTGTTGATTAACTCCACCCTCATCCTTGCCATCTTTATCTCCAACACCCACCAATGTAACACTCTTCGGCTCCCGATGACTAACACTGGATGGTACAACAGATTTGTTTGTTGTTGTACTTCCGGGTGATGTGATTTGAGGCGATGTCAAAGACCGTTGCTGACTTGAGGGGGAGGTGGCATTTTGAGGACTCCCTGTAATCACCATTAAGCCCACAAGCTAAGAAAGAACCCTGAACAGTATAGCATGAGATGAGAATAACTAATTTTATTTCCACCATCCACCCAACGGCAATCTACCCATTGTAAAAGTGGACAACAGTTTAACCTTTTTGAGAACAATTACGACGTGATAAAAGTAGAAAAATCTAAAAATACATAAATTCAAATTGAATGATTGAATCATGTTAGAATTGTTTAGTCTTCGCTCTGCAAACATTATCATTTACAAATGCGCCATTAAACAGGTTTAGATGACAGCTTATTATGGCAATAAGTAAGGCAGGAAAAAAGCCCCGAGATAGACACATAGACAGCGACAGATTTCAGAAGTTAAGTACGTTTGCTCCTCCCAAGGAGTTTCACAAATTTTTCACGTTTACATCTAATTAGTTAGTAGGTAATTCATCATTATTTCAACTTACCAACAATGCTATTGTCCTGGCCATCTGCTTGGTCTCCAGAAGGTCTTGGTCTGCCAGTCACAGATCTTTTTTTTGAAGGCGAATGTTTCAATGCTACATAAAAGACAATTTCAATTAAATCCTGATTTTGAGGCCGTTATCGTTCTCATAATATTGTAGTTGTAAATATAATGTGATATTGGTTGAGTTAATCCACATAAACAAACCGATGTGTTAGGAAAACCAAACAAAATCAACAGAAAACAATGTGAAATGTTAAGTTGACATAAAAAAGTTAACTTAGCAAAATTGTTAAAGTTCCATGCAGGAAAAACTGAACAAAAGAAATTCTGTGAAATATGTATTGAAATATTTCATAAGGCGAACAATATGTGTATTGTCAAACTCAAGTAGGGTGTAAGGTCAAAAGGAGTCGCATAGTAGCCCGTTTTTTGAGCCTTCACCACCACACACCAACACACACAATTATAAAAACATTGATTAATAGATTAAGATTAAACATACCAAAGATCATAAAACTGTACAAACAATACACATGAAAATTACATCAACATTAACTGCAGATACACGTTTCATGACAAACATCAAAACGAAGATTAATTTTGAGTTGTACAACCTTTGAATATCTCAAAAGAACCAAATATTTCTTATAACCAAGCTCCACGTCGTGTAGCTGACCGAAAGCTATAATCGCATGCAGTTGATAAATGGGTAAATAGCTTCCAACCGATAAAGTCTCTCAAAGTGGTGCACCAAAAAGAAATGAGATAGCGAAAGTAAGTTCAAGAAAGATGTGTATGTAAAAGAGAAATAAATAATTAGCTCCCGGTATAGCTAAGGAAAGGGTACCCGCTCCGAGCAAAACAGATTCAAAACTCAAAGAGGAATTAAGGTTTGTGGATAAGTGAATTGAAGAATTCGATTTGCAACTTTGTATACCTATAAAGGTGGAGACGAGGTTACGGAATTTACGATGGTTTCCTTTGATTTCGGGTAAATCCACTATAGTAGTGTATTTTTTCAGGGCAGGAGTTTCACGCGACAGTCAACAGCGGCAGACAGATACAAGAAAAACCACCACTTCATCAGTTAGCTCATTCTATCTACGAGACTACCTCCTACATGCTACATTCTTTCCTGGCACCCTCCATACTACATAAGTAACAATCTACGCATATCTACGGAATTATACTAATACCATTTAATTATTAGGCGAATGATTATCCCAGATAGTAAAATAACCTTACCCCAGCATTGTACTAACAAGTAAGTAAACTAGATTTTATGCGGAAAGATTGCTACTGTATTTACCAGGAGGGTGTCAGCCATAGGGAAAATATGAAAATGGATAGTTGGTAGCAAGAAGTTCTTCAAGTCGAAGGAAAAAGTCCTTCTTATTTGTTGCATGCATCACGTGTGGGATTATTAGCTAGTAGAAACAACATTAATAAAAATTAATCAATACGAGGAATTTAGAAAGACATCAGCTTACGAGAAGGGATTTTCTTAAATACACTTTTGGTCATAAAGTTCATAAACCGCTCTGCGTAGAAACCAGGACGATGGACAGATACAGTATCCTAAAAGGAGAAACAACCAAAATCAAATATAAAATGTTATCGTTACATTCTTAAGGTTTTGGAAAGACGGAAAACCAACCCCATCGTGAATCATAGCTTTAAACGTGTGTTCCAATTTCTTCTTTAAACGGTAACTTTGCAGAATATCTATCAGTCCAAGAAATAATAACAGACGCTCGCCCTTCGCGTTTCTAGCAGGGATTCCTCCAGGTCTAAATAAATTATAATTCATCGTTTATAAACATTTTCTGATTTAATCTGCATATATTATTATATGGCAGATGTGCTTATATTTTATAACTCTTACGGGACATCGTCATCAGCGTCAATGGGTTCACTTTCCGCTTGAATACTCTCCAGGGCAGTTGAATGGGCTACTAATTTTTGCCTATTTATTGACTTACTGCGACTTAGACCTACCCCGGCAGTAAACTCCCCTTCGTCTTCTTCTTCGCTGTCCACAGTGTTAGCCTTTCTTTCCTATATTAGTACAGACATTATTATAGAATAATAAATCAGCACAGGAACACACTTCAAAGAAATTGGGTCAGAAAGTATGGTCAAATGTTTTTTAACTAAAACTACATCAAATTAGCATAATAACAATAGAATTGGTATATTGTTAAATACTATAAATTTTAATACTTACAGCTTTCTCTTTAGCAGCAATATCTAAATTATGGATTCCAACCAGGAGGGAATAGTCCATTATTTTGAAACTTTCCAACACTCTGCAATCACGCTGCATAGTTTTGATGAGCGCGTTGCAAGTGTCGGCTTCTAAAAAAATTCCTTCTGTATGATGATCCATAAAGTCCAAGTCTTTAAAAGTTGGATATGCCTTCTGTGTCTCTTGTTTGGAAGCCTGTCCAATAAAAAAGTAAGATAAGATAAGACTGAACAACAAATTATTAGCTATGTATACATGTTTTAAATTTTTTATTAAAGTCGTACCTTTCTTTTATATGTTGAACCTTTTAAATCGTATTTTTGATGCATTTTGACCGATGAAGGTAATAAATTATTCATAACTGCTAACCGAATATTTTTAGAATTACACTGATAATTGAACAATCCAAAAAATTTAGGAAGCAGAGTACGAGGGTTTTGATTTAAATTCATATAATATCCAGGGAGTAACTTTTGCAGAAATTCGCACTCTTTATGTTGCACAGTTTTAACTATAAATTCATCATCATCTGTTAGGTAAAAGATGCTTCCACTTGCTCCAGGATTTGATAATTCTCTCATAGGTACACTACACATTGACATCTAAGATATCAACAGAGCAATTAGAATATAGTAACAAATGAGAGATTGTGAATATCAAAAAAATCACATTCTTCATCAAATTCAACCAATTAAAAAACAAAAACTTGCTACATACCAAAAAATCATCAGGCTGAATACCAAACAGGTCCCGAAAGTACCGAAAAGCAATAGGAGCATAAGTTTTAAAACGGAAATCGGAACAGTGATGAGCGGGTGTTTGATTTGAACCACCCGAAGGGAATATTGTTTGTTCAACTGTCATGAAGTCCTGTTACAATTTTAAAATAAGCCCGGTTAAAAGATTTAATGGTCTTAGTTATTTTACAATTAAATGGGTTGGGCCTTACTTGCATGAGTAAATCTCTTTCAGGTTTTGACGCTAGCCCACCAATGGCATGTTGAATACCTAACTGAATTGAATCCATAATTTGAGACGTTTGAATTTTTTTATACGTGACATCTCCCCCTTGAGTAACTCTTCTATGACCTATTTTCTTTTCACGCTCTGATTTGCTTCGAGTTACCGTCACCGTTCCAGTACCTGTTGCACTAGAAGGCCCCGGAGTAGGTGTTTTCGGTCCAGTAGCACCACTACTATTGCCGATCTGATAAAAGAAATTGAGAGTGAGTCTCGTTAGCAAACTAATTGTAGAAATAACGATACCTTAAAGTCCCTTACCTCCAATGGAGGAGGTCGGCCTCCTCGCCGACCCTCATGTTCCTCCTCAACGACATTGCCCTCGTGATCGTAATTCGCCATATTCGCAGTTTTTTGTAAATGAGAATTTATTCCTCCATCTGTGTCAGAGAACTTAGTCCCTGAATGTCCAACTGTGCCTGCCATCCAATCTAAAATTAAGATGAAAAATAAGTTACCTACCTGTTTCAGATTTAATCTTAAAAACAATTTACAATATACATAATATACAACTGAAATGAAATATTCTGTTTTACCAAACGATGATCACACTGGAATGTTGGGTTTATTGTGAGAACTCCAGTAACGACGAGAAGACACATCGATGCCAAAATATTATGGATGGGTAAAGTGAGAGTAGCTTTTGTCAGCAATGTTGAAAAATTCTATATAAATATTAAAAATCCAAATTAATCACAAATCGAACAACAGATACACCTACATATTATCCAATCGATTTAAAAATGTTTTCAAGCGTACACGTATATTTCACGAATTAAATAGTCAACAATAACGTTGTACTTAACAGATTTTGCTTGAGTCACTTCCCCTTTCTAACTTTGTAAGTATTGAAACAATTTAGCAACTTTGGTAAACCGTTTTTTAAACTGAGCAACAATTTTAAAATACACAGATAAATATATATAACGTAATAATTTCATTACGTAAAACCCACATTAGCGAGCAATTAACATTGTTATAGATTGTATACTAGTACTTTCATAACTTTGGTATACCCAACAACACATTGCTCAGTCAGCAAAATACGTAAGGTATATTTTATTATGATTATTACAGCACACACATCATACAGGTAGGTGAGAGTTAGGTATCCTCCATTATAAAGTTAGTAATCTGTAGGCGGAAAAACTGTTTGTAATTCACTTAACTTTACACAACTGAACATAGAAAGAAATTGTATCACATTTGCTACATAAATCCCCTTATTCTTGACTTTATTTTTGATATCCCATAAAAACAAATCATAATAAAGTTGAATGTAAACAAAATAAACAAATAATTGAATATGATGATGTCTACTCAAAGAATATAGTAAAAAATATCTAGAAATGATTTTACCCTTTATACACTAAAAATATATAACAATAAATAATCGTTTAATCGGCTCACCGAATTAATAAACGTGGTAAGTTTCAACGTTAAAAAAGAAATTCGCACTCTCAAAAATGAGCTCAGAATCGAACGTAGGAAGTGAGTGCATAGAATATGAATGATTTGCACGTTAGTAATAGTCAGCAAAATGCAATATTCAACTCTAACGAAGAAACACTTGTACAGGTTAGACATGCATAAGATGTAAGAATGGAGATAGATTCGAAATCGAAATATACCTACCTAAAGAGATGTGATGGTGAGAGTGTTTGTTGATAATAGTTGATTGAGCACATTGAATGGTTAAATGAAAGGGTTGTAAGTTGTATATTCGTGAGAACTGAGAGAAGTTGATATTCTTTTAGTGTCAAGTCTTGTTGCTTGTTGTCTAGTCGAGTGGTGGTCGTCGAGGGCAGAGAGTGAATGAAAATTACGTCCCTCCTGTTTCTTGTGGCTGTTGTTGGCTAAATTGTAATTAAATGTCTCTCGAGCACAGCCTTAAACAACCACCAACATTCTTGTCCTTTCTACACAACTCCTACTCTTGTTGACTGTCACTGTCGTCCACCTGTGCAGTATTGTTCTTCTCTTCTCGTGTTCTTCTTACGTTGTGAATGTTGTGATGTATATATTTATATATGTGTATATATTTCTTTTTTGCCGTCTTGTCTTGTGTCTTGTCTTGTCTATCTGTCTGTCTTGTCTTCTTCTTCTTCTCTTTATTGTTTTGTTTAGTAGCAATTGGCAATAGTAGCAAGTAAAGCTAGCCGAGCCTGTTTTTCGAATTACTTTCTGCTACTCCTTCCCCAGCACTTTTACTAAATAAATGTAAGATAACAATAATACTACAGAAACACAACGAATATATAATAACAGAGTAACACAACACAGGTTAAAAACATTCAACAAACATTCGCACACTGTAGTTGACAACTCCTTCCCTTGCGATTACTCCTTTTATTTTCTACGATTTTTAGCGTGGATTTGAGTATAAATAAATATTACCTTAGTTCGACGGAATTTGTTGATGTGTGGTGCAAAGAAAAAGAAGACGGTGGTTAAACAGTTGAGAGTAAAGATGTTGTTCTTCAGATTTTCAGATGCAGTTTAGGAGATGAATCCAAGTTATCTGCGAGAGAGACAATCATCGGAAGAGAATGAGTGTATTTGGTGGTGAGGAGGAGCAGAAGAGTGCAAAACGAGAGGAATTAACTTTTTTAACCCACGAAGGCACGTAAAGACCGTCACTCCCAGCAAGCAGCGCCATCCAACTCTGTCCACATCTCATACTCAAGTACACTGGCCCATCTCATTTCTTTGATTTCCTCAAGACTCACTGTACATCGCTCAACTCATGCACCCGACCCTTCCTTTATCTTTGTCACCTACTAACTACATCACTACATGTACATCCTATGTCCTACTACACTCCTACACAAACACACAAACACATTTAACTATACGTACCATTTATACCGATTTATACCTAAACTCTCCCGGCACACACACTTAATCTAACAAACACTACTGTTCTTTGCAAAGAATTCGGGTTTCGGTCTTCTATTTGCTTGTATACACCACATTCTGCTTTTTTATCATCTCAGCACAACTTCCGTCCTCCCGAGTATTAGCAGCAGCAGAGAGCAGAGTTGATTTCATATAACAATACACACTATACATGACACACCGAATTCCCGTTTTATATGTGTATGGATGGATGCACTTGATTTTGTATAGGTTGTAGTTGTAATAGTAATCATATTACATTTTTATTCCCACGCGTAATTAGGAGAATAATGTAAATTGTTGACATTGCTTGTATGTGAGCAATCAATCATTCAAACACACTTCAGATGTCAGAGTTTGTTTAGCTATGTACTTGTTGTATGAAGTTAATGGATGTTGTGAATTCCCTTTGCCAATTTAGTACATGGACTACTGCACTGAAACACATGAAATAATCATGGAATACCTGCGTATGAATTTTGTATGGGATTCTGCAGATTTTTCTCATTCCTTCAATCCCTGCTGTACAAAGGTGTGGTGCGGCTATTGTGAAAAAAACACCGATTTGCAACAACCACTATCGATTCTACCTTCACTTCTTCACACTTCACCTTCCTTTATAGTTCGCCATGGATCATGATGATAAGATTCTATCGTCCTGTGTCTCCCCGTTGTTTTCCTTCAAATGCTTATCACAAAAACTAAACCAAAGTTCACCTTGCGATTTATAGTATGGGCATTGTATATAGGTTTTGTAGACATACCCTTTTTGCCAGTGTTACTGCTACGTACCATGTAACGATTGCACCGAAATCGCGTGAAATGTTATAATAAAATGTAAAACTAATAAAATGTCTGCAAACTTTTCTGTTTATGTAATTACACACTAAATGAAGATAGTTTAATATAGCCAAATGGCTTCAATAGCATGACTTGCTCATAATTTCTGGGAGTATGAACAATGTACTCTCCCTTTTTGGTTATTTAATCATACCAAATCGACATGTCTTTAGACTTTATACATCCATCCTAAATAAATATCTTTATAATTTACTTACATCATTCTTCTATTTTAAGCCAATTTACAAGGTATGGATTGTGTGGTATGGATTTAAATAATTGAATACAATACAATTATTATTTGGCTATTCCATACAATGAGATCTTGACGTTTGATGTATGATTCTAAACGAGCCCTAGCCTAGCCTAGACCTAGAACACTATGTAGTAGGAGGTAATTTACCTGAGAATTTGTTCGACTAAAGTGTTCTCATTTGAATTCATCATGCAAATATGTATCTGTATATTATAGTAAATTCATTATTTTTTATTTTACGAATAACGAATCAAAGTTTGCATAATAGTATATCCAGTATCGACTACTATTATGTAGATTCTAGCTTAAACTAATTTCAATCTTGTATCAGACATCAGATTACAGGTGGTTAAGCTAAATGAAAGTGAAACTTCGTTGTGATTTCATACAAAATTGGTAACAACAGAGCTCTTTTGCATATATTCTGTAATTTATTAGTACTGATGTATACAACAGCTTTTATTGTAAGCGATTGCATTGCGATTAGCATGACATACACAGCCGACACAGCCTAATGTTATAGAAAAATCTAAAATTACATTTTCAAATACACCTCTACGTTACCATATATCCATCAAAAAAGTTTTGAATATTTAGATTTAGGTTATCCCTATATAGGTAGATATATTTATGTTAAAACAACTTTTATAAAAACTTGAAGTATTTTTACAACCTTATGAATGAAAAATCTACTATTTGTTGCATGCGTTTACGTGTAAATCTTGAAGGATGTTTATACAGCATGATGTAGAATAAATGGAACCCATCCAAGGGAGTAAAGTGAGTAATACGGACTATTCCTATTAATTTAGAGAGAGCAGTTTTTGTATAGCCCTAGCGCGTTAACAGAAATATGAGCGTCATAATATTTACACCCCACAGTACATACAGTGTTAGTTAAAATGCTGTAACCGGGTAATAAAGTGTATATTATGCTACCTTTGCAAATGCTGTGAACATGGGAATACCGAAAACTGGTATTACGACTCGAAGGCAATAAATATTGTTATACAAGAGAAGTTAGGATTAATAGTTATATTTATATACACCTTAGAGGGAAGGTTGTAGTTGAACACATTACTAGCACTACTCGTAGTAGTTGTAATAGTAGTATGAGTAGGTGTAGTTGTAAAGTGAGTTTATAAGGTAGCTATTAGCTATAAGACTGTTTATATACAATGTAAAACCCGATGGCATTGGTATTGCCATTGCCTGACCATGTTCTTTTGTATAGACCATCTTCCTCAGTGAACTTGTATGCAGCTGTATGTAGCATGGAAAGTACACGTTCATATATATACAGCCCACAGCTAAAGGTAACAACGGCTGGTTCCTTAGCTGGAATATGGCAGCTGCATAGACTAAAATCAATTTCTGTACAAGCTTGCTTTATGTCTGCTCTGCCAGTTGCGTGATTCCCTCAACAATGTTATTATACTTACTATAAGTGATCGTTAGCTATCAATTTATGTGTGTTATAGTTATTCACACATTTAATCAGTTTAACTTTTAATTGAATCACAACAGCTCACCTTGTTTACACTACTACTAGACATATTCTGAACACAAACACAACTAACTTCTCTGTTTTCTACGGTTTTACTGTAGTTTAGATATAACTCGAGTGTGACTGTGAAACATAAGATTGATATATAATATACACACATACACTGCATAACATTAACATGCTTGCAACATAAGCGTATTTTTAACTATTGTGAGCTCAAGTAAACAAAGCGGGTGCATATAAGAACACAAAATACGATACAGTAATACACTAACACATAATGAACTATGATGCAGTTAACTTAACTTACATGTTTTGTGAACATTTCATATGTAACAAATGACTGTTTACTTAAAGTTTTGAGTTATTGACAGTAAATACTTAATGTGTGCAATCGTGTAAATGTCAATAACAGTAGTAGACTTCCAGTGATATAAGTACATAGTAGATTAAGCTAATCCCGCTCAGTTTGTTGCAATCGTAATTACGTGCATGTACGTAATCGATTCAGTTAATTAATGAGATTAACCAATTAGTTAGGAAGGTGACAGCAAGTTTTAAATGGAATAAGCTAGCAGGAAAATCAATACCGTAATTACTATTCTTGCTGCACATTGAGTTTACAATTACTCGTTAATAGCGCGAATAAAACTAGTATAGTACTTCCCCAATGCAATAATAACTACTACTCATTTTAAAAAAAATCTCTACATGTTACTGTGTAGGAGTGTCTTAATAACCACCTACGCTAATCAAGGAAAAAGCTACAATGATTGTAAATGGGCAGATTAATGTTCACTAGTCAATACATAATAATCTTACTCCGATGAATTTCAAGTCAAAAATGAAGATATGTTGGGGGTTCTCTTTTTCGATTGTTTTCCAAGTTTTATGTTCATTAATACTCTGTAAGTGCAACTTAAAATCTTTATCTCTTTGCTCCTTAACATTGTTTAAAAACAAAACTAAAATCATAATTCGATCATTACTTCCATGTCAATTAGTTTTGAGCCTTGCTGAAGCACTGAAGTTTTCTTTGGAGCCCCAAGACACAATCGTACCGAATGGAGCCACTGCGGTCCTAAATTGTGCTGCTCAGGGAAGTGGGAATGGGAAACCTCGGATATCGTGGAAAAAAGATGGAATTTTACTTTCTTTTCAAAGTGACACTAAACGGTATGAATAAACATTTTCGCATTCTACTTACACTAACATATAAAAGTTACTCAAATACATACTAACAAATTTTAACTGCGTTTCAAAGCAATCCTGCGGAAGACTCCAACTATTTCGAAAGGTTATTATTAATAATTCTCCGCTACAATTGACTGTACGCAAAATGGCACTAATTGTAATGTCTATGGCCTGTATTTATCTCTTTATTCAAAAACGGTTTGCAATTTTATGTAACATGTCTGTGATGCCATATTATATCCTATACCTAGCAAGAATTAATTGTATTGCCGTATTTATATCCATGTGTCTGCTATGCATCAATATCGAATTACCTATGTGAATGGCTATACGCATTTTTTGAAAGACGTCCTCTGAACTTTAATGTAGCATGTGTATGTATAATGTATGCGGTTGATGTGGTTTCATACATATCTAATTAGCCAATACTTGGCGGTTTCAGGTCGGTTTTGGCAAACGGATCACTCCAAATCACGGCTGTCATTCGAACACGTGAAAGCAGACCAGATGAAGGAATGTATCAATGTTTGGCTACTTTAGATGGAATCGGCTCCATTGTCTCTCGTTCAGCTAAACTTCAAGCAGCATGTAAAAATATACTCTCACTGTGTCTATATTTGAATTTTGGGTAACTGTAACACTTTAATAATTGGATTTTTTGTGACATCAGCTTTAGCTCGTATTGAAGAAGCACCTGAAGATCTAACTGTTGGGTTGGGACAGACAGCCCGATTTGGATGTTTTGCTCAAGGAAATCCTTCCCCATTAGTAACCTGGTTCAAAGACGAGCGTGAACTTACAATAGATAAGTCTCGGATGACGGTTCTTCCGTCTGGCTCTTTGGAAATAACTGTTATTCAAAGCAACGATGAAGGTGTTTACAAATGCAATGTCAGCAACGTGGACAAGTTTCATATGAGCAGTACTGGTCGTCTTGTCATCAACAGAACACCGGGTATAACCTTTTGTATACAATTTTCACTAATATTATATCAGATCCTAACATTTTTAAGCTCATCATCCCACGTTATGTAACTTTCACCAGAGAAAGATACTCCGCCTGTCTTCACCGCTGTACCAAAAAGTCAGACCATTACTTCGTCTCAGTCAGTGATTCTCGAATGCAGTGCCGTATCTTATCCTCACCCACGGATTTCATGGCTAAAGGATGGAGTTACTATTGATTTAGGGTAAATTTTTAATTTTACTAATCATGTTGGCTAACAATAATTTTGATATGTGTACTTCATTTTACTGATAATGATATTCACGATATTGCTTTATTGAATTGGTCAGAATCTTGGACAGCCGTTTTTCACTGTTTGGAGAAGGGAATCTTAAAATATCGAATATTCAGGAATCAGATAAAGGTACATACCAATGTCGTGCAACAAACCGAGAAGATTCTGCTGACGTATCTGCATCTTTAGATGTCCAAGGTGAATAATTCATTACAATTATCTTTCATGCAAGAATCTTCTGATGTAGGAATCTAATGTTCACTAGATACAATTTAGCAATCTCAAACCATATTTAATTGATGTTTTTACTTGATAGTTCCGCCTAGAGTATTAACAACTGCGACCAATTTCTACGCTTATGAAAAGGAGGACGTTGAATTACCATGCAAGGTAAAAAAGTTTTAAGCAATCTTAGTCTTAAAATAAAGCTATAATGTTTGTTTTGTTTTTCAAGTAAATTAAACTGCATTCTTGGTTTGGTCATTCATAACAAGAAATTAATTTACCATGAATTGTTTTTGTATTGCATAGTTGTATGGTAAACCAATTCCAACCATTCAGTGGTACAAAAACGGTCAAATGATTATAGAAGGCGACTATTTTCAGGTACATAAATCTTTTCATGTTAACTAGATGTGATTAATTATACTTTAAACAAAGTATACCTATTCTAACACTTAATTTATTTTAGATTGTAAACGGTAACAATTTGAAAATTTTGGGACTTGTATCATCTGATGCTGGTATGTACCAGTGTTTCGGAACGAACCCTGCAGGAAACGTTCAGTCTTCAGTTTACCTAAGGGTGTTAAAACCAGGTTTGTGTTATTAATTCCATTTAGGTGTACCTTTATTATTTATTAATTACTGAATTATGTGTTGCTTTCTATGTTACATTTACTATTTACTATTATCAGAAATGTTCCTAAGTATATACAGGTACAATTGTTGCATACAAAAAACTGCATAACCTGTTTATATTATTAGCACCTACATTAGTTCATGCTACCGTAAAAGCATGTGGGAAGGGAAATATATATTTTTATCAAAAAATAGCTGCTTATGTACTGTAGAGATAAAAATGTATGTGTAAGTGTCGGCAGTACGTGTTACAGACTCACAATGCCTAATGACATAATAGATTAAGTTGTTTATGTAGAAAGTAAAAAGCATGATATTTTATTGATTGTTTGTGTTCGTTTTTGTTCTGTTTTTTGTGTTGGCGATCATCGTTATTCTGTGTTGTACTTCGTTCCTATGTTTTGGGTTTGCCATTTGCAAAATGCTAATCAGATGAAACCATGCCTGAAATGGACTTGAATACGGAACCCCCATTAGGTCAGAACGTGCCACCAGTTCGTCCAGGATCTGAAGGGCATCCCACAGATGGTCCTTCGGCCCCTAGAGAGTTATCTGCAGTTCTTGTATCAACCCGTTTTGTGACCTTAACGTGGAAACCTCCAACCAACACATTTGGGAATATAGTTGCATACGCAATTTACTACAAAGAGCTTGGATCAGTTCGGGAGCGAGTCATAAATACAACGAAAACTTTAGAGGAAATTAACGTCCAAGGCCTTGTTCCAAATAAACGCTATACATTCAGAGTGGTGGCTTACAATGAGAAAGCTCCAGGAATTAGTTCCAGGGAAATTACCGTTCTCACTGCTCCGGAAGTGGATGTACCTGGACCACCTCGTTCATTGAAAGTCTGGGCAGTTTCACCGACTCGGATAAATGCTAAATGGGATCCTCCTGAAATCTTAAATGGAAATGTTCAAAGGTATAAGGTTTTCTATGCTGAAGCTCATCCTGTGGGCAACGGAGGACCGCTTGATAAGATCCTGGAAGATTTCGATGATACAGATGATGCAGATGAGGACGAAGATTATTTGCTTCCTAAAACGGGAGGCATTCAATATGTGACCACAAATATTCCAGAGGCAGTCATCGATGATATGCGAACTTTCACCTCTTACTATGTATGGGTTATAGCTATAAACCAGGTATGTACATTTTGCTGATTTTCAATTGATTTCTCTCGTGAGAGGAGCTATTTAAACTACAAAAGTTAGACAGCTTCAATTAATATACTACAATCACATAATTATTATTTGTGATTGCAGAATGGTCCCGGAGCATCATCAGACCAACTGAAAGTTACAACTTTATCTGATATCCCTGCTGATACTCCACATAATGTTTCAATCGAGTCTGCATCTTCTACTGTAAGTAGTAGATCATGAATGCCCAGCTATTATTTAACAATTCACATGAAAAAAAATCTAATGTATGTTTATAATGATTGAAATGCAGAGTTTTGCAATTCGTTGGGAGCCACCTCCACTAGAATTTCGGAATGGTATTATCACAGGATATAAAATAAAATACAAGCAGAAAGGTAAGAAACGAGCTGAAACAGTTACCACAGACGGAAACACTCAGTTCATCACACTCAGCGAACTGGAGAAAGGAACGGAATATCAAATTAAGCTGGCAGCAATCAATGTAAACGGATCAGGGCCCTATACGGAATGGATTCCAGCCGCCACTTTCCAGAGAGATTTGGACGAATCAAATGTTCCAGATAAGCCCGACACGTTGCAAGGTACGAAACCCAGACTATAAACGACATAAATATGTATGTATACACACAAAGAAAAATAAATAAATACTAATGCGATATTTGTACTTTAGCAAGAGCAATGTCAGATGCGATCACAATTTCATGGACGCCTCCGAGAAATACCAACATAATGATCAGAGGATACACTATAGGTAATTGAAGCTACATTTCTTGTATAAACATTAAGTAAATAGCACAAACTACAAATGTCTCTTTGTTTTTTCTGTATTGATATGTATGTTTCATTTTAATAAGGTTGGGGAAAGGGAATTCCGGATGTGTATACAAAACTGGTGGATGGGAAGAGAAGGCACTTCACTATAGACCATTTGCGGCCTAATTCAGATTACGTAATTTCTCTGAGAGCATACAACCAAGTAGGGGACGGAATTCCTATTTATGAAAATGTGAGAACCAGAGATACTTCTGAGGAAGAAGACGATGATGATGGTCCTATGATGGCTCAACTACCACCTCCTGTAGGACTTCGGGCAATTGTTCTGTCATCGTCTTCAGTAGTTTTGTACTGGACAGACTCATCTCTTACAAGATCGCAAGTGGTGACAGACAATCGTTATTATGTGGTGCGCTACTTACCAACCGATTTGGATGCTATTCCTCCTCCTCAAAGAAAATCCATGACAAAAATGATCAATGCTACCCAGTTGAATACAATATTAGATGATTTGAAACCCAGTACGCAATATGAGTTTAGTGTCAAAGTTGTACGAAATCGACATTCTTCTGAATGGAGTTTGGTAGCTTTGAATACTACGTATGATTTGACTCCTCATTCACCTCCTCAGGATTTGACACTGCTTGCCATCACTTCGTAAGTCTTCATCTTCGTTGTTTTCAATTTTTGTAACATTAAATCATACAAATGCTTTGTAAAATAGATGTAGATTACATTACGAATAAGTTTATTGCAACTTTTTCAAAAACAATAAAGCATTCGGTCCAAGTTATTTATTCTGATTCTGAATTAATGAATTTTGATCTTTAGTGAGGACGGCAGTAGGAGTGAAGTGGTTTTGAATTGGCAACCTCCAAAGATTAGCAAAGATGATGACATGAAAGGCTACTTTGTGTTCTACACCACAAAACCTACACTGAAAGAATGGGTTGAAGAAGTAATTCCAGATGATGTTCTAACACACCGCGTTGAAGGATTGACTCCAGATACAACTTACTATTTCAGAATGTCTGCCAAACATTCCAAAGGTTTGGGCCCTTACACCGAAATCAAGTCTGTAACCACTCCTCCTTCCAAGAAAATACTTTATGCAAATAATAATGGAATCAATAAAATTTCTAACAAAGGTAATCGCATATTACATTGCAACCATATATATACTGATTTTATGCAAGACGGGGGTGTGTGAATGATAAACTGTTTTTGTATTTTCAGCTGAAGTCGATGTAAAATCAAACCAGATTGTTTTGTATATTTTAATCGGTCTATCAGTCGTTTTCGCTCTTGCGAGTGTCCTACTATGCATATACTACCGTAAAAAAGGCAGTGAAGCTTCTCCTAAGCATTCTACGCTTAAGTATGTGAAGATTGTAAACTGTTATCAATCACACAATTCATTTAATCATTGAAACATTGTATCTTGTGACATACTACATTTAATTATTGTCTGAATTATTCAGAAAACCAAGAAAACCAGACTTAAAGCCCCCTGATCTGTGGATTCATCACGATCAAATGGAATTAAAAAGCGTGGAGAAAGGTCTTCATCGTACTTCGGAAACTCCATTAAGCCCTTCAACAAGGGGTTCTAGGGAATTCGGAGATCCTGAAGAAAAAACTCCTTTACAACACAGCACAAATTCTCTAGACAAGAGAAATTTCATGTCTTCGTATCTCGGTAAGCCATAACTTTAATTAGGTACTCCCTCTTCTCATACGCCCTTGTTTCGTGGGTTGTACATTTTTTGTATTGAATGAAACTGTTTTGCGTTGAGTAGAGTGTAGTTCGTGTCGTAATGTTAGTATTTACTGCATGTTTAATGTTATGTCATATTGTACGTCTTTGTGTTTGTGAAGGCTTTAAGGAAGCTGATAAAATTCAGCCTCAGAACCAATGTCACTCTTTGGGTCGTCGAAAGCCCAAACCGATTAAAATTCCCGTTGAACCCTTCTTTTTTAAAAATGACGGTGAGTTTTTGATTCGCTTTTGTTTGGTTTTTGCTGTTTGTTAATAACTCGCTCTAACCCTGCAGTGTAGCGTTTATTTAAATCTGAATGTACGATACCCAGATTTTCTTGTTGTCAATGAACATGTTATTTATTTTCAATTCTGCAGTTGGTGGTGGAGGAATAGAGTTAAGAAATAATCCCGTGTTGGCACGCACAAGTCAGTCTCACTTTCGAGGAGACAGTTCGGGGCAAAGCACGGATGGCCATAATAAAACTTACGACAGTGTTGCGAGTGGTTCTTCAGCCGCTTCCAGTCAACACAATTTAACAATGCCACAATACGGGTAACTGTAGTGGTTAAAAATATCCCGTAATAAATTAATGCAGTTGTGTGAACAAAGAGTACATACTAATGAGAGTATTTAAATATTGTGCAGTGTAACTTCCGATTACGGAACACATTCGGGTAGCAGTTTAGGAACCTTAAGTCGAAGAACGGGTACTACGGGCAATCTCAAAAGTTTCGCTGTACCCATACCTCCAGGTAATCATCCGCCAACAACACCTCAGACTAAAGGTGACTCTTTGTGTCTTTTGGTGAAATTGTTTGTTTCCAAAAAGCAATACTGAAAGTATATTATGTTGTTTATATGATTGTGGTTGCAGGAGGGAACCCTCGTCCTTTAGGGGCAGTGGTTGGTGTCGTGCCGAATATGGGAGGATTGCACAGCTCACCTGTCAAACGGATCTCTACTTCGCAGCTGCCCATAAACTCTGGAATACCTAAGTCAATGAGTCCAAAAGGTTTTCCAGGGGAAGAATCCCCTCTTCAGAAGTGTTATAGTACTGAAGAGCTGAGTCAAGAAATATCTAATCTTGAGGGACTAATGAAAGATCTAAATGCTATAACTGCATCGGAATTCCAATGCTAAACCAAGATATGAAATACTGAACATATTATTTATTATTAATTTTGCATTTAACCAACTCACTCTTTATATGAGCTTTAGTGTTAGACTTTTGTTTATGCAAAGCCTGAACTAAGTTACTTGATTTAATATTGAACCATGTTATATATGATTTTATCAATAAGCTTTTATGGAAATCGGAGCATGTTATTGCTGTTTAGACTGGCTACTCCTTGCATCGTGTGTTCAAATAGGTTGTGCCATATTTTACAGCTACGCATAGAAATGAACGTTGTAGAAAGCTGTTTTGGACTTATTTTGAAAATAATTATTTTACTTAAACACGAATTTTTATTCTAAATATTATTACCTTTTATTTCAGCCTATTACGTTTTGTTTGTTTGTTAATACATAGCTATTCAGTTTCAGATTTATTAACAGTAGTACTGTTGATGTATTCAAAGCATTTATGATTTGTTAATATTGTTAATACATTATAGCATAATAATATAATGTAATTCATATAGGTTTATCAGGCGACCATTTTCTTATTACCACTTAGTGCTTAGGTATATCTACTATACTCACTCAGTTTTAAACCCGTGACAAGCTTGGACTAATTTTAAGTGATTTGTAACCCTTTAGTTAGAGTCAATTAATTAGATCTGCCAGAGCAATGAAATGAATTGAGACTCGACATCTTGTCGGAACCAAATGTACTGCTTCGTACAATTCAATACAAATATCTCGAGTTTAAACTTTGCTTAACTGGACAATAGTATGTGAGTCACACAAAACAAAACACAATTTGGGTATCTACTATAGTATTGGTTAGTACTTGCCTTCGTGACGCTAATAACTTATTTAACTACTTACTTTTTGCTTCAAACATTCTACTATGATTTATAATCTCAGGCCAGACTAATATGTAAACCAAAATCCCGTATTTATTGATTCTCTCTCACTTGTATTCCGCTTTATTACACAATAGCTTTAAAGAAACAATAGTAATAATATGGGTTATTCTATAACGAACTTTATATTATGTACCACCCACAGAACAGAGGCATAATATTGGACTGTGTATATACATGAGTAAATTTTCTTAGAGAAGGGGACGGTATTACTGAACCACATTTAGCCAAAGGTGAATCGTTAATTCAAATAATTGATTAGAACCGAAAATTTTGTTTTTTTTCGTATTAGAGGTACGCTATAAAATTGCGGACAAATTTTCGTGTAATATAAAGTGTCCATACAACTTTGTACGTTTAAGTACAGGACTGCATTCTACATAACATAATACATCTTACCTTTCATCTTATCTCATTAATAAAAATAGTAAATTCAAAATATCGAGACTAATAATAATATACTTGTACATACATACATAATATTCATAACAAGATGTATCTAGTGTTTAGTGGGGTCTATATATAAACGAATTCCTGTTCTGTGTATCCTTAACCATGTGTACACGAGCAATTCTCTCTACTCCTTCTCAAAGTGAAGTGAAGGTGTTATTACAAACGATGCACTAATTGTAACTAAAAATGTGTAAAGAGATTATGAATAGAGGCACAATGTAGTGCAGTGTAGTCACAAACGACAATTTTATATTGAACTAAATGCGCTGTTCGTCCCTTTAATAGTCTGATGTTTCTTTTGTAAAATGATAGCAACGAATATTAAGTACGAATTTAAGTGTTATATGTTGTATGAAGAAATGTCAGTGTGATTCTATGAGTTAGGTACGTATACATGAGAAATGAAAATGAGTAATTAATGTTGTGTATTGTCAAATTTGTAGTAGAACCCTTAGAAAATGAATGTTTTTACATACAGCATAGTTAGAAGAGTGTAGTAATAAAAGTTTTCATGTTGTACTTCTGTGTTTTATCGAACTACATAGTTTGATGTACTGTTTATACATGCTTTTAATAAAGTTCTTAAACCTTCCAATTAATTATGCGAATCAAACATCGTATTTCTTATTTGCATAGGCTCTTGGTTGAAAGCTGCATCATCTTTACAAACCAGTCATAAAATACATTTAAATCTAGGACTAAAAGCTTGTACCGTAAACTTAAAATCAAACAGTCTTGTAAAAAAAGGTAAGAAATGTAGGCACTTTAAATGTAGCAACAGACAATTTATGTATACAAAGACATACCTATTCAAGGCTGTATTCAGGAGGGGGCAAAAGGGACAATCCCCCCCCCCCGAAATCGGAAAAAATAGGTTATTTTACCAAAAAGGTGCGCGAATTTGGTGTATTTTAGACTGATTTTGGCCTAAAATAGCTCAAATTTTTCGCGCGATAACAGACACTATTGCGGATCATTTGGTATTTTGCCCCCTCCGAAATGAAATCCTAGATACAGCTTTGTACCTAGTAGTGCGAAAGTTTTATGTTCCACACCACAATGTCCACAATCCGCCAACCTGCGTTGCATATTAAAATAGTAAAATCTAAAATTTTGTCAGTTTGATTCGTCGTTGTTTGTGGTCCTGTGTTGGATGTGGGGACGTGGGGAATTGGTTTTAGAAAATTGTTTCTGCTGTTGCAGTTTTCAATGGATTGATAATTACTACGAGTAGGTATGTATCTTTCTTTCTTTGATTCCGTTGTTGTAATCTGATTTTTCTAAATTACGAATTACGTTAGAACTGCAATTTAATTTCCCTCTGGTTAAAAACTGTGTCTCGGAAAAACCATGGAAAGGTACAATGGAAAATACAATACCTGCTAATTTGTTTAAATCAAAGACGTGCTATAGACTATACATGTAAATTGTGGTAGACCAAGGTTATCAACTAAATACAAATACTATATTATAAGCACGTTTAGGCTTAAATGTACATACATTAACTTTCCATATCAGACGTCTACATGCAAACATAGGATCAACCACAAATGAAATCCCCGTTGGAGTAATTAAAGCACCAAACCCACTGTGGCACATCATATCTTATGTATTAGTGTAGTACTAACTTGATTCCAAAACTGATTAATTTACAGAAAAAATGACAATCTTCAGGTCAAACGTGGTGAGAAACAAAGAATAATTTGTGACATTATAATACGAATGTACCGCAGCATATGAAAATAGTTGTAGTATGTATACTTATGCTAATTGTGGTACCTGTACATAGAAAAGAGTAGTTTACGTCTACTATACAGGTACAACGACAAGAACAGCCTTCAAACATAAAAATGCATCTTTATTGCATTACATTAACACAGGTCTATTACAATTGTTGTACTATTCATGACTTTTTATGCCTTAGTGTAATAGGTGACCCTTTTATACCTATTTATCATGCGACTAAATTCCTTGTGGGGAATTACTCTTGTATATGATTAGCATATACAACTACGACGATATCATCACTTTTAGAAAACAACGGCTTTTCGTATATTTTTTGTGCCACCATGACATACCTGTGTGCACAGATGACTGAATTACTACTACGCTACATTACACACGACACGACATGTTCTTTCATACACACAACACAACACACAGCCTCAGCCTCACTCTGACTGATTGTGAGTGTTTGTTGATCTGCGTGAGAATTGAGTAGAAAGAGGCGCCTTGAGACCACTCAAGTAACTGATGGCTGTCTTGTGTGAGCATACTACACACAGACACACGAGTGGCAAATGAATAAAGGAGATGAATGCCATACTCAAGCGAGAATCGCAGAGTGCGAGAAGAGCACTGAAGAACACGCTACATACAAATACAACAAAGCTTATGCAGCCTAATCTTTAAGGACTTGAATGATTAAATAGTTTTTATTTGGGAGATGTAGTGTGTAATGTACATTACACATTGCACTACACACTACAATGTTGTAATGTAAGTGAGAGTCTACATTCTAATTGAGATGAGGTAGTCGTCGTCGTGGATGTGGTGGGCGTTTTTAGTCGACAACTGGCGACTAGCCGTCGTCGGCGCGTCGCGGAAAGCAAATCCGCTTCCTGGTTACTCTTTTTGCAACATGCCTCCCAGTCTTCTTATTCTTATTTCATCTCTGCTCAACCATACAATACAAATAGAAGTAGTAGGTGATCATAGTAAATAGTTTTGTAATCACTCCTAACATAATCCATACACACACACACACACACATAATAGCAACAATTCAAAATACATACCTGACATAATACTTTAGAAGTGTAATGCAAAAACAATGTAACTTTGCACATTGTTAAGTAAGAGTAAGAGTTACAGAACGTTTTCGCACAACCCTACACACTCACACACACACATACATAAAAATACAACTCTTGTATATCAAATCAAATTCATAATCATGATAATATTATAACCGTTGTTTCTTAAGCCCAAGAGCCACTAACTACCACATGCTGTACAAGTTTTTTAATAGTCTCTCTCTCTATCTCGGTCCATTCGACTCCAAGCAAAGCCTGACTGAGTGTGAGTAATCTCTTTTATCGTCTGCACAATATAAGGTAAGTAAAGTAAGTAAAGTAGTGGTATAATCGTAGTTTACCTAGTTTAGAGCTTAGCCGACCTTATGCCATCATATGCAAATGCCTTGTGTCCAATTAAAAAATTGAAATGCGATAGCGGTCCTCTGTGGCTGCCTTGACTTTGACCATGTATACCTGAATGAAAAACTTGAGCACAAGGAACCACACATTAGCATTGGCACATACGTTTCCATTATTTTCTTATATCTGTCTCCTCGTCTTCGACACTCTGTATTTATACTATTAGGTAATCAGTGTGGAGTCACTGGCAGCCTTAGTGCAAATATATTCTATGGACAGAGAGATAATAGTAGTAATCACATTTTTTCTTTGTCTTACTCATACAGGTGCTACACAGGTGAGCGATTCATTCAAACCAGTGTAATGTAGTCTTTATGCCAAATCTCCCATTTTTTGCCAGAGATCAATATTATAAAATAGCAAAACACAATGTCAGATTAGATCGACTGATTCAACTTTGGACATTGGATTGAGGGAAGGGAAGATTCCTTTAGGTATGTGTATGTAATAATGTACCGTACAAAGAGATCTACGTAATGGACTATTCATGCCAAAGGAATTTGTGACTCTGTTGACTTGCTAATAATAATATAAGATAATAACGTTAATGTTGCGTGCAGAATTGGAAATGAGACTGCCGCCGACGACGCGGCAATAGAAACATCAAGTGAGACAGCGATTTCTAAAGACTACCTCAAGAGATGCCTTTTGTACTTGACTTTGATTCTCATGCTAATTGAAGTAGGCAACAACATTTCCTTTCCCCTCTCAATCAAATCAACAACACTTCGATAGGTATACATAACAATCGCCAATTGCACAATTAAGATTCCAAAGTGCTAAATTAAGAGCAGACAGTGACAGGATTTAACTACTAATAGCAATCACATTCTTTTTTCCCTGCCTAGATTAAAAGTGGTTAGACACAGTCAGATGCAAATAACGACGTTTCAGGTGGATGTATGTTTCTAATTTATTACAGTGCTAAAATATAAAAGTATTATTACCTATAGGTAAGACTGTTTGGAGGTTCAATGTTAAATCTCGTCTAGTACAAATAATACCTACTTGAATACGCTTCACTTCGTTTTGTTCCACCAATTTATTTTTCTATAAATAGTTGATTTGATTTTTTAATACTAGCTATGTATGTAATGTAGTAATCTATGAATTGTCATTTGTAATTATTTAGTTGAAGCAAGGCCTAAGGAGAGTGGAAAATAATACGTTTGCTGTATATGGGACTTATTAGGTATTCTGGATGTAACGTCAAATTGTTGTATCTCTTTGTGTATCTATAAAAGTAATAATAATACGTGTAATGCAGTCCGAAATGGTGATGAAAATGCTAGGATAGAGACCGGTTTGATATTTACTGCAGGAGAGGAATGCACTTACATAATCATAGTGCTATTCTTTGCGTCAAAGTGGCTAATGTTATAATAATAGGAGAGGAGATAGGGAATTGAGTATAAAATGAAAATACATCTGCATTGACAGTCTGAATGCTCATTACATTAGTACTTGAGCAGATATTAGATATTCTGCACAGAGAATAGAAAGAGGAGACCATGAATGCATTTACATGCAGAAGTCGACTGGTATCTAAAAGACATTGGCATATGTAATGGTTGCATATGTAATTTAAGAGATCGAAAGTTGCTATAGGTTAGGAGTGTATTGGAAGCTGTAAAAAGATGTGATAAAACAATACTGGCAACTAAGTGGTAAGTGGAATGGCATGATGGTATCTATCGCAAATCTATACTTTGGTTGAGTATGGTATGATTATATAAATGGAAATAGTAATAGTGTTCTCCTGTCTTTTCTTTTTGTGACTGACTACTACTATTTAGTATTTAGTAGTGGTGGTGATGGTGGTGGTGGTGATGAGGAAACCTATAAGGAGCATGCAAATACCCACAACCAACTCAACAACCCAACTACAGACTACGTACTCAGATGCACAGATTTCAAATACATCTTGGTAAGTGCACATTTGGCAGTAGTAGGACAGGACACTACTTTACTTATTACCACTTCTTCTATTACTATTACAACTAATGCTATTGCTAACTACTGCTGTTGTTGCTGCCACGACGAGACACTACGAAAAGAGTGTAGTAGTAGAAAGAGAGAGAGAGAGAGAAGTAAAACTGGTTTAGTCCAATTGGGGGAAAATGATACTTGGATAGATTGTTGGATAGTAGGACTACAGTGTGGTAGTATTGAGGATGAGATGGGAGTTGAGAGTGGCTTGGCTTTCTGAATAGTTGTCGTAAAAAACTGGGATAAAAATGCAGATATTGCGAAAAAAACGTATTGGAGTGAGTGAGTGAGAGTAATGTATGTGTAGGTATATGTATATAGGCAAGGACGAGAGCAGGCAGTCGCCACCAACATCAAGGTTGGTTACTGGCGCCGGTCGGCCAAACTTACATGATGTGAATATGTGGATCTTACTGTTACTGCTTTGCTGTCGCTGTTCCAATTCATTCGACGAGTGTCACCTTAGCCAACCACTACTTCTACCAAACCATCCTCCACTTCTTCTTCTTCGTCTCCCAAACCAAAAACATTTACTTAGGGTCTCACTCTGACTATAAACACTTTGCACAATACATAAGTCAACATCATACACATCACACATCCCAAGCAACAGATAAATCCACACACTCTCTCCTCACAATCATACTCGTCTTCCATTTCATTCCCAAAGTTGATCTTCATCCTCAAAATTCTCAAGTTCAATTTTCCAGTATAAATGGTAATAATTTACTGATACAATGGAAGCAATTGAAAAGATTATAAAAGGAGAAGAAGAACCGTCTTAGTGAGATTATTACATAAAGCTGCAACCTTAGCCTTGTGTTGTGCCCAACAAGCATCTGCTCAAACTCCGTACCGTACCAGCGTAGTACCTACAGGTAGGACTACTTAATGCTATCATATACAGTTCAACCAAGTCCAGTCTTTTGAACGAAGAAGAAGAAGAAGATTCTTTTAAGACGAGTTTAAAAGCAATGAAGTCGCATCCGGGTTCAAGACGCACACCAGCCACATGTTAGTCATGTCTTTAACTTCGTATTAACTTCAACTTGTCACAAGTAAGTAAATTGGCAATTAATTTTGCATTATTGAAAAGTTGTACTGTACACTCACTTACTTACATACGTGCTTACTTATTATTTACTAACTGATAATGTTTTGTAGAAACATCCCTCTCTGACTGATTGACTTTTGTATGTAAGAATAGTACAGATGTCCATCGAAAGATGATACGATAGCAAATCTGAATTTCAATTGCGACCAAAATGGTTTGTGTTGTGGTCAAAAATATCGGCAGTTCTTGGTGGTGGTCGTACCTACTAATATAATATAATACAATAATAATGAAGCATTTATTTCTCTGTCTGTATATGTAGATTATTTGAAACCACAGAATTTCTTATCGAGATTGATAGACGTTTGCTTTCTCTTTGCTATTTTTGTTCGAGGAATTTCTATTTTAGGGATGGAAATCACAACTGAGCAAGTTATTTATTGTATCACTCATTCATTGGCATTATTGATGATGGAATGTTGACATTTAGAATGCAGGGAGAATCATTAATGCTGCACAAAAGTGTGAGGCCCTGCTACACACACTCTTGTACATTGTGATGAACTTGCCGTTGTTAGACGTAATAATAGTTATTGAAGTTACCCTTGATTACAACAACAGTCTTTTACGGCCAGTAGTACGGAGTTGTAAGTAGGTAGGTATAAAGATATTCAGAATGCAATTTAGCCTAATCATAAGTTGATTCTGTGGGAAGTGAGAGATGAAGTAAATTATGCTCTTTACTATTTCGTACCCACCTACTTTGTACCTACAGCTCACACTTTGCACTCAACACGCTATGCCAATTGCCGATTCATTCACCTTTACTATTTACTTGTTGTGTACGATCTGAATGTGGCAGCTAACGTCTAGTTACACTTGGTTTTCGGTTGTTGCTGTTTATCGCATTGTGTGTGTGGTCAAACCACCAAACCAGACAAAGGCACTTCTGTACACTCATATTTACAAATACCTGCATTGAAATTGAATGAACCCGTGTATGTAATGTGTAGAATCATTATAGTAATGTTGATAATGCTATTGAGAAGAGCGGCATGCATGTGTTTCTCAGAATCGATACTTTTGGCATGTGCTGATAATAACATGTTTATATTTTTGTGGGGCAATAAGTACTAACTTTGTTTGTTGCACGAATTCACTCTAATCCGCACGATGCTACATAACAAAACAATTATTTTATACAATTCCTTCAACTCAGTAAATCTGTAATTTACAAATCACAACAAACTGTTATGTACAGATTTTCTATGTTAACATTAATTAGTAGGGCTATTGTCCGTAATTCGTCAATTAATGACATTTACTATACACTACCTATAAGTAGAACTGTACAAATGACTGAAGTTAAAAGGGACGGGATATAGAATTTAATTATTCGTGTGTGTGTACGTGAATACGTATATGGATACATAGTAAACCTATAAATCAGTGACCAAATTTTCTGAATCTTTAACATTTTTTAAGCAAAAGGATAAGAATAACGCAACAATGAGTACATGTAGATCTTTGTCTGGAACACAGGGAAATTCCAAATGAAAATTATTGTTTATGGTAATGTCAAATTAGGTGTAGTGTGCAAGATAAGAGGTAGCTAATTCGTAAATTCCTAAGGAATTATTTTGAGCGAATTGTTGTACTGAAATTGCATATCAGCTAGCACAAAGAGTGAAAACTAATAACTTGTTGTTTATTTTTACCCCTTTAGGTTGCAGGTAGTTATTTGATAGTGCCATTGTTGTCTGCTCATGAAAACCCATGAAAAAACGAATCTACTTACAAATAGGTACAAACAACAATAAATTAAAAGCATTGGCGATACATGTAATCATTACAGATGAACTGTAATAAACTGATAAGAATAAGAATCTGTACCGACATGGGGAAATTCCAGATATTTGCTTTTGTACTAGTAGTTCTAGTACAAGGTACTACTCTTCTAGTGTTAGTATCTATACAGAAATGTGTGTTGTATTCTTGTAACAATGCAAGTTGCGAGCGAAATAAAAGTGCACCAAAAAAACTTTAGCGTTGAATAGCAGGAGTAGTAGTAGACTGCCGCAACAGAAGCAACACTCAACACACAGAGGTTTGTTTTGTTTTGTAGTAAATCGACTGCAGAGTACAGAGGTATGCACATTCCCATTGCCACCCATGCATGCGATACAATCTTGAAGAGAATACTACAATAAAGTCTCTCTGTCTCTACCTACTTTCAACAGTCAACTTTATACAGGCATGTAAACAATACTTTAATTGAATTGAATTTCGTCTGTTTACAGTTGTATCCGGAATCAGACAAGTTAAATTCTGTAAGACGCCTCTAGAATTCCCCCTGAACACAATAAACTGCAATAGAAGTTAGTAGTGACATTGTCTTGTGAAAATGAGTAGTGGGTATTCCCAATAACTCTAAACAGTTAGCAACCAGCGTGTGTAAGCTCCTCGCTAATCTACCTACTTAATCAGCTCGCTTTTAAGATTTCGTTGCGTTGCATGAGGTTCACTCTCATTACATTGCTTTGTGGAGTTACACACACACATACACACATACACACGGTAGTCTTGGACTTTACATGTATAGCAAATAATTCTGCAGTAAGTACAAATACACTCACACAATGTGGAAGTACACAGTGTGTTTTCCAATGTTGTGTGACTGTGTTTGTGTTTTTGCCTATAATGTTCATGAAATGGTACACAGTACACATGCATAGTAAAGTCCTTCTGTCATTCTTTCTTTGTTACTATTATTACACACTGTTCTAAGTGTATGACTGGTGATTAATGTACGGCAATTACCTCAACTACGTAATCCTTTGAATGACTCATTATATTGTCACATTACTAACACAAGTCTGGCTACTGCCTTGCATTGCCTGGCTAACTACTAATACTGAGTATTATAACCTCATGTGCACTTTTAGCCTTACTCGGTAGTGTATTTGTATAGTGTGCAAACAAATTAATTTGCAGCTTTAGACAGGAATTCGTTTATGAGCATTCTTTCGCTAGTATTATTCAATTATGTACACATGAACTGAGGCGGGTAAAAAATCCGTAGTAGCTACTAGAGTGTAACTTTACTTAAAAGATACTAAATAATTTACTTAAGATACTTAGGTTATGGGTGGTGCTTCGGATGTTTTATTTAACACGTAAACATTTTACGATTTTAATTTCTCGTACGTTATCTCTTATCTGACTTGTGTATTAGTGTTGTGTTGTGGTGAATGACCAGAAAACATGTAGAAGAGAGTGCGAGAAGAGCTGTGCTGAGTATAGCAACCAGAAATGAAAAGACACGACGACGACGATAGAGAATGGTAAGTAAAGCGGGCGGGATGGTTTTTGCTCGCTTCCGTGGAGTTGGAATTTCCTATGAAAACCAAGGTTACCTCTTTCCCCGCATTGAATTATAGTATAGTAGTGCATCACACATTAAACATTACACACATACATTACATTACATACATTATTATCCCATTTTTGTTTTACGGTCATCGTATGTGTGTAGATTGTAATAGATAGTTTATTTTACGTAGAGCGTAGAGGTGTCTGCTTCTTGTAAGAAAGTATAGATTCTATAATGTGAATAGGAAACTGCCAGTTGCACGTAAACCTTAAAAGAGCACACAACTTTGCTCTTTGCATTTCATTCGCACAGGACTGTCGTGGCTGATTGTTCTCTCTTCAGGATTTGCTTACGTTGTGCTTGACACGTACTTAACCCTTGTTCTCCAACGTGTAGGCTGTGAACAATCCATTTATACCACATTTATATTACGATACTGTGAGAACCACATCTACTACTTACTACTATAGCTAGTTACACTACACTATAAGTATTTGAAATAGAAGCCTGAGAGTATCCGTAAGAATAAATTATTTATTAGTTAGTATTCATCTGGATATTTTATCAACCTGCCCACTGAATTCATCAATACTTTAGTTCAAATCCTGAATCAGGATTGCTGATAAAGATTTGCAAATTATTTATATTGTGAAAAACAGGTAGTAGATAACCATATATAACTTTTTACCGTTTATGTGTGAGTGTTTAGTGTAGTATATCTGGACAAAAAGGTAATAAATCTTTATGTATCCGTATTATGAAGGTGTATTGTTTTACATAAGTACCTCCTTTAGTTGTTTATAACATAATCGGGATGTACGTAAGTACGTATGCTAAAGTATATAATACTCAAATAAAATACTAAAAATACTGTGAATACAATAGAATGCTTGAGTGCATGGAAAAGGTACAGGTACTTTGTACATAAATACATTGCATACAAAGGTATTACAAAGGTAAATATAGGTGGTGGGTCACGAATATAATAAATACACAGAACACAGCAGACAAGTGAAAAGTGTCAAATGTCGAGTGCATAATAAAGTTGAATTCATTGGACTGACGTTGTTAATTTATGAAATAGTGATAGACGTAAATTGTGTTGATTTTTGTGTCCGGTTCAACTGACAATGAGCGAGAGCAACCCAAAGCCCACCAAGAGCAACAGCAGGCAAGGCGATTTCATCTCATAAGGTTGATACAATCTACGGAAACTGCAGAAAACGACTTGTACTGCAAACAACTGAACTCCTCGCTCGCCTGACTATGTAGCCTCTCCTAGGCTTTGTCGAGGCGTGTAATAAGACGACAATGGCTTATGGAGGGCTCCCTGGTTTGTGCGATTTGTCTCATCACCTGTTAATTCAACAGCATCAGTGTTTGTTGCAATAAACGTCCTCAACAACATCTACAACTGCCACTACCAAGATCGGACTGGTCTGAAGGAATATCCGCTCTTGTCATTATTGCTTTAATTTTATTAGCACTTGTCAACTCGAGATCATTTGCACTCTTTGTTGTTGTTGCTGCATAGTAAATATATTTAGCCATGGATGAATTTGGGTTGGTTTTCCGTCGGTGCTCGTCGTCGTCGGCACAACCACCGTGGGACAATGGACAATACTTATCATTAACATAATATCTCTCTGTAAGTGGGAGCAGAAATAGGTGAACCCGGATCTGCATATCTGCCAAAGGTGTTCCATGCACACTGCAGAGTGCTATATAACTAATCCAATGTAAAGCATTGCAGATGATAAAGACGATAGCTATAATGTACTGTAGTCTGTGAGTATTTATGTTTGTGCAAACGACTGTATGTATACAGCCAACAGGAGAGTTAAATAGTAGAAAAGTAGAACTATACAGGATGAATGTATGTGTGTGTATTTATGTGTAAGTGTTTGGAATAGAAATATATGCACTAAGCAACATATTATCTGTATCTGTACTTAATATATAATAAGTTTAGGAATGTTTCGTGTATAAATGTACTCTTGTGCATTGTTGCCCTATAAAAACTCTGGAGACTTGTTTTCTTATGGGTTTTTCCTCAACTTTCAATGAAACGGATGGGAAAATTATGATTTGAGTCTGGAGCAGACTAGTTGCCTTTGCCTTGATATGCCCAGCAGACGCGTTAGGAGCAGTAGTAGTAGATAGACCAGTTAGGAGATACTTTGATACACTAACAGTAAGCACTCTTTGTGTACAAAGCAAAAATGTCTGTGTTCTTATTCTACAAAAACAGCTCCAAATAACTAACTTTATGTTTTCCGTTGTTCCACTAGAGTAATTGTTCTTCTTTACATCACATTTGCGACGTTTTTCTATGTTTGAGCTCTCTTTACGCGTGTACCTATTTAGTCATTTATGTAGTGCTTTGTAACATGTGTATTATCTCCATACTATGCAAAATACTTTATTGCTACATGCTTTTCATATTTGCACCTTCCACAAAAGACTAATTATATATAAGGCTATATATAGCCATAGTTAATTACACTTTTGTATTAAATGCAAACGTTTTGACTATGTGAATAACATTACTGCTATAATGTATACACTGACTTAACCATGAACTGTTTCTTGTAAGTATTTGTATGGTATTTGGGGAATAAGATTACAGAATATGTAACCATTAAACCATATTATTATTATTATGATGTTAATAACTCATCTTGTCTGCTGTGTGAGAAACTGTGGGAATCTATTTAAGGTACTTTTTCTAGCTAAATTTATTACTATGTGCATCCGTAAGGTACTAAAACCAAACCAAGCAGACCATATTAAATAAGGCAAGGATATGTTTTGTCTCCCAGGATAGTTCCTTCAGGAATGTCAATGAACAGATAATTAGATTCCTGCACTTACACATTTCCAACTTTCAATATTTTGACTACAATTTTCGATATAGAAATGGTTTTAGTTTTCATTCGTAATACGAGCTAAATTGTTATATAACTTTTTAAGTACTTTTTTATCTTTCGTACTCCAATAATATTGCTGTTGCCGAGTTTGCAAAAGTAAACATTTCTGAAGCTCAATAGTAATTCTATTATTCATTTCTTATTTGTTAAAGCAACATAAAATGGTACTAGAGTTTTGTTTCGCGTGTTGTTGTCAATGCAGAGTCTTAATACTCAAAGGTGCATTGCAATTTCATGAGATTGATATCAATAATTTTTGTGTACACAACTTGTCTGGCAAACGTCCCACTGTACCTTCTTATTTTTACTACCTAGATGTTTAGTGAGGTTAAAAGGTTGATATTGCTACACTACGGTTTAAAAAACAAATTCGAAAATAAGTAATCGCACCTATATGCAAAAAATTTTGGCTCGGGGTATTGAGTTACCTTGCTCTCATTAACTTTCATTAAGTATAAACTACAATATTAAGGACTCTTAACATTCTATTTAAAATTATTGTATGAATTAATGAGTCATCAGTGTCTTGTACTATTATGTTAATTGTTTTCAACAATTGTTTGTAACTGTAGATATATTTAATTGCAAACATGAGGAATTAATAATTCCAGTATGCACCACAATCTCTGATGATTCATGCACGCACACGTGTGTGTAACTACGCCACAATGGAATGTAGCATTCAAGTAACATAGTGTACTATCGTGTTCTTTGTTTAGAAATCAATTTAAATGCACATTACTACAATTGCCAAGTTTAAACAGCCTTGTTGCACGTTTGTTTGGAATAAAAAATTTCACCTTAGAACTTTTTCAGTTTGCTTGTAAGAAATTTTAAAATAATGTTTATGTACTAAATGCATTGATAAATAACTTACTATTACTGTTGTTATATGAAATCAATTCTCAAGTTGTTTCTACTGCATCGGTACTAGATAGGCAACGTGCCCATGTTTATTGGTCAGTTAAGGTAAAAATGTGGATCTCAAAGGAAACTTAAACATCACATTTACAATGTACACAAATATACATATAAAAGCAACACATATTATGTTTGATAGCTCACTCTCCACTGATCTATTGGTGATTCCATACAATTCATTTTAGATAAGCAAACGTTGCGCGTGTAAGATTTGTAATTTACAGCATGGCTTTTTGGATTTCACGTAATATAATGTTTGTATCATCTATTCATCATGTTTGCCATAAATCATGTTTAGTGATATAGCTTGGATTTATATCAAAAGGAATGGTATGAGAATGACTATCAATCCTCTTCGACAACTTTTGGCAAACTTCCCACCCACATTTTATTACCTACATTCAGATTGAGGGTAAAAAGTTAGGTAAATGAAAGCGATGCAGATTAGCTGTGTGTACTTTTATATCTAGAAGTTTATGAAACGACTTACACGATGATATATTATTATTAGGTGGATGTTGCTGTAAGAGTGGCAAGTCACCACATCACATTCTGAACTTTCGATATGAACTCAATTAAAGATATTGCCCCTTTACTGGAAAAAGATTAACTGTAACTAGCAGGTACCATTCCTATCTATTAGAAGTTAGTAATGAATGATTCTTTTCACCATACATGCAATGAATATGTGTTGTACATAAAGTTTCATTTCTAAAATTATCAAGTAACAATAGCAAAGGGAGAAGTGTATTTTAACATTATAAGTGCTAGTAATGTACGGTACCTATGTATATACATTATGAACCTAAAAGTAAATCAACTCAACTAGTCATAAATTACCATCACAATTAAATAAATTCATTGTGACACGAGTAATAATTAATGCTGAAATTTATTTCATGTACAATTCTAATATATTACATGTGAAATCCTATGCCTCCGAATTCAGATCTATGGTCAATGCCATAGACCCATGAACCTATATATTGAAGTGGGTGGGCAGGTTAGCAACGTGTGGATAGTTTCATTTGATTTTCAATGAATTTGTTTTATATGTGACTGAATTTATTAGACAACCGCGTATTAGTGCACTTATATTTCAGGGCAGTATCCAGGATTTAGTTTCGGAGGGGGCATCAACATAAGAATTATATTAAAAGTGACAATGAAAAAATTGAGCTAATTTATGCCAAAATCAATCTAAAATGGGCCAAATTCGCGCCTAGCGCGAAGAATTTTGCGAATTTTCTCATTTATAATATTAAAGTATATAAAGTTGCTAAAATTGTGGGTGGGCATACCTATGAATTGCCCACTCGGTTCCTGGGCCTATGGCAATGACAATGCATATGCATATGATATTCATATATAGTTATATGAAATTGGAATTATATTTGAGGCAATTTACTTTATGTGACACCTGGGAGAGAACAGTATTATACTGGTCCGCGTTATCACACAAATAAAATTGAATCAAATCAAATCATGGTACAGAAACCAAAACTTACTACATGCAATAAAATATTAGCATATTTAGCTATATAGTAGATACACAACAGTTTTTATTTGATTAACTTTATTTTAAAACACCATTTAAATCACCTTCATAAATATGCAAATGCAAATAGAGTAACGTGTAGTAGCAAATGATTATGAAAAGAAATCTTTTATTTCTACATTTTTCCGATAATTAATTGTAATTGCTTGTAATAATGATTGTGTTAAACACAATCTTTTAAACTTGTTAGTTTTGTGAATTGCTTATTCAGCATTACAGTTAAAAATTCATATAGTGGACCGTATACATTCTTCCTGCACACAACTCAACATCAACTGCTGTCCTGGACATTTGCAGCAACATTGCCACTATGTTTTATAAACTTATAAATTGTATGCCTTAATTCATTATAATCGCTGGTCAACTGATCGTATGACTTACTATGAGGTAATAAGATCAGTTTTTATTCAAAGTTTCTAGCCATCATACTGTATATTTAAGTTTTAGAACCTAATCCGACATTGAGTATTACATACCTAAACATCTTTTGATGAAAAGTAATTTGATGTTGCACCAGTAAGAAAACAATACAGAAAGATGATGCTTTCATAAATCAGAATTTTCAAAAATAATTGTTTTAACTTTATTTGTCGATATAAACAAATATGAAAACTATTGCTGAAGTAGACGAAACGCGGAGTACACATAATATAATTACATTATTACACAATACATTACTACACTATAATAACAAATTCCATCACATCAGTCACTGAACATCATTATTTCACAGCATCTAAATTTGCTTCAGATGCAAATGATTTGTATTTAAGTAATTGCTCCGTCCCATGCAGGCAGCAGCTTTATGTAGTAAGCCTTTCTATTTTCAAGCATGCAACAACACACACTTCAAGATGAAATGAGTAGATATACACATATTTAACCTACACACATATAGCAATGTATATTGTCAATATATATTGATAAAACTGTTAATCGGGCTACACGCGTACTTGCATAGCGACACTGTATCTATATATACACACTTACTACTATAGAATATAAGTACATACTTAGTACACTCTACACGTTTTAGCATCTAAAAGTGAACAAACCCCTCCTGAAACAAATAAATCCCAATCCATCCATAATCCAGCAAGCCACATTAATCTGCACGACATGCATAAGTAGAGAATACACATGGAGTTACTTTATTACTTCTAAAATGTAAGTCCTGCAATAAATTAATTGGTCATCTTCGTCTTAAAGAAAATTCAATAATCGCTATACATTTTATTGTAATAAACTCATAACTGGGGATGACCAATATAATCAAACGAATTCAATTAGTACCAAGGGTAAGATTGGGGTGCAACATGTCTTTGATGAATACGTTTTAAATATTGACCAAATGTTGGAGGGGGTGGGGCATAAGACGGAAATGTTTCTTGAGCAGCACTATATTGTCGTACAGGAGTATTGTGGAATCTTCGGGGAATTTGGGGATCCACGGAGTAATAAGATGAATCGTCATCTTGAAGTAATGAAATGAATTCAGGGGCAGTGGGTCTCATGCTATTGCTGGGCTGTTGTGTTGCATAAGGAGTGACAAAGTTACTTTGATCCAGTGGTCTGACATTTGCCGAAGTTTGTTGATATCTAGGAGAACTATTATAGTTCACCATTCTTTGTGGAAATTCTGTCGATTCTTGTTGGGTTGGGTATTGCTGTTGTTGTTGTGAGTAAGTAGATGCAGATTTCTGACCATAGCGAACAGGAACAGGGTCTTCGTAATATTCAACGTATTCTGTAACAAAACAAAGAAAAGTAAGTAAACAACTACAGAACCATTTATTGCACTTAGTTTTCATGAATTTCACAAAAGGCTGCGTCTATCATAATCCATATTGTAGCACCAAAAAGCACTTACACCATGGGCGAGACACAATAGCAATAATAATACTAACCTATCTTTGAGTGCATCTTGAAAGACCTTGTATCAGTTTGGTCATCAATACACTTATTTATACTCTAGTTATGGGTTAGTATTAATTACATGAAACGCGTACGCTTGAGAATTGTCATACCTGGCTGAGGTGGCAGAGTGGTCGTAGTACTTGTCACTATTTTCTGCTGCCGCTGCCAGAATCTTGAAGGCCTTGCTGTTTGTATATCTGAAGGTTTGGAGTTGGTGACCTCGTAAGAAGGAAATCGAGCATTGTAGTTTTGTTGCTGTTGCTGACGACTGTTGAGTGTTGTGGATGTTGGTAATTCGGGAGTCGTACTTGAAATAGCTACCGTAGACTCTGAAATGCCTTGATTGTCATTGCTGTAAGTGTTCAAAGACGGCTTCGAGCGTCGCAAAAACCGGTCTGTCATACCAGAAGTTTTAGAATTGACACTTGCAGATGTATCGTGGGAAACCGCAACCGGACTGTTGCTCGTGCTGTATATCACTTCTTGTGTTGGCTCGGGCTTTCTATTTCGTAATCTCCGATTCACGGTTTGCGGCTTAGGTGTTGTTGTCGTTGTTGTTGTGGAGGTTGTTGGACTTGGTGGAACAGGTTCTGGAGGCTGTGGCTGATCATCTTCATACTCATAGTATTCATATTCAGGAGCTTCCGAAGGTTTCGGAGTGGTCGTTGTTGTCGTCGTTGTTGTTGTCGTCGTTGTTGTTGACGTCGTTCTGGCAGTGGTAGGTGTGGGTTTAAAAGATGGTCGGGTGTGTAGCTGCCTATTTGTTTTCAAAGTGGAACTTGATTCGTAGTCATACTCGTATTCTGTGTTGTCAGTCTTTCGAGATTTTTGCGATGGTTTAGTAGCAGCCTCAGTCGTCGTCGTCGAAGACGTCGTTGCAGGTTCCGGAACTGAAGATGACGATGACCGTCCATGCATTATTTCGTACGCATTATTCCGCGTGTATTTTGACATGACGTGTTTTGGAACTGGCGGACGAATTTTTGGTGGTGGTCGACTCTGTGAATAAATCTCTTCCAAAGGAATCGGAGTAGAGTTGTTTTGAGATGCTGCTGATGACGAGGAAGTAGTCGAAGACGGTGGGTTGCTGTCATTTGCCGGGGGAGGAGCACTAGTACTTGATTGAATTGAACTAGAGCTTTGAATTGCTTCCTTTTTTACAGGATTTGAATTCTTAACTCGTCCCTTGTTTTTTGCCTTGGGTTTTGCAATTCTTTCATCTTCATAATCATCCTGATAGTCATCAGAATAATCATCGTACTCCTCTTCGTCATAGTAGTCGTCGTAATAGACAGGTGGTCGTCTTCTCCTTATGGGTCTTCTGGGACGAGGTCTTCTCCTTCTAGACGCAGGTCTCCTCCTTCGCTTCTTCTTTCTGATGGCTCTTCTGTCTGCGTCTTCGTCCTCGTAGTCTGCGTCTAGGTCTTCGTCGACGGCCTTCTCTCCTGCATAGTCAGGTTCTTGATTTTTTAGCGGACTTGACGTTTTTGGTGATTCCACATCAAATCTCTCTGGTTTCAGTAAGGGTATTACCCGCTGACGGCCTCTTGAAGGTCTAGGTCTAGATGTTGTGGTCGGCGCTATGTAAAGCGCATCGTTTCTAGTGTAATACAAAATTGTCGCAAATGAAACATTTATTTGTACAAATATCATGACGATAAATATGGTCGGATTGTAAAACGATCTGATAAGAATATTTTTTGTTAGTATTTACCTATGAAAAAATTCAGCTGAATTTGGGCAATCCACTTCAGAGACAAATTGACAAATGAACGTCCTCTGATCAAAGGCGGTGTAATTGGCACATAAGAAGTCATATCTGTTTCCAAACAGACATTGATGGTAGAGCTGAAATCAAAATCAAATGAAGTCAGTACGCGATTCGAGTTAAGCTAATATGACAAATTTTTCTCTCTACGTACGTATACCGGTATACGGTATACCTAAGCAAAATTATTTGGTAGCATCTCGAAATGTAATATAGAATGAACAATACTACTGTCAAGTAACGCATGAGACATTCTTACTGCAATCTGAAATGTATGGTATTAAAGTAGAGGAAGTCTTCATTCAGAATGTTACACATGAGTTCCCACATTCTTTTCGCTTCCCAAATACGAATTATGTTATGACAAAGTCTTTATGTCATTTTCCATTTAGTGAATGCAGTAGGTAGCACACTTTTCGTGCTTTGAAGCACCTTTGTATCAGAAGTCTGAATTTAAAATTTTAAGCTGCTTTGGAGCATTTCCTTATTCTAGATGTGGCATTCATAGTCGAGATATCTTGCTCTTATCAGGAACACAGACATATTTATTTATTCAATCTCAAAGGAAAGTGAGGAGCTTCCATAAAATAAACACGACTAATTGTCAGGTGGATCTTTGTAGCGTTTGCATAAGTACTGTTCTATGTATTTGTAGTAGGCAAATCCACGCAACATACAAAAAGGCTACAGTTAGAGCTTCTAGCTTCATAAATATCTATACTCATACAAACGCATTAATTGTAAGTTTCACCTCTTAACTCTGAAATATTTCCTCTTTAATTGTTGCAAATTTTTTAACTCATAAAACTGTGACATTCTTAAGATGCACCGCTGAAAGCACTAACTTTATTATAGCTAATTTAATTTAATGTTTAGCTGTTCAGATAAGATTTGACACAACTTGTGTATTACTATTATTATTGAGTCAAAAGCTGCTAATTGTAAACAGCAACTAATTGTGATGAGATTCACCGTAACCAAGCACTTGTCCTACTTATCACGTTCTTGCGAACTTCACAAGCGTCAAAAATCACTTTTATCAACAGGATTTTCTACTCTGAGTTGTATAGAAGCATTTTTAGAAAATTACAGATACATCTACTACATAAAAGTGTGCAATTTTATTACAAAATTTTATATTTCATAGAATTACTTCTACACCATCACTCTCAATGTATCTGCACTATGCCATAGAACGTGTGTGATATACGCGATAAATTTATTACCTAGGAACGTAAAAACGAACATGTAGCAACCTATTGACTTATCAGCCTAGTGTGTGTTAAAGATATATTACAATATTAGAAAATAGATATGAGCACAGCCACACATTAAGTTGCAAAATGTGAAAATGCGTAGGCTATTTTTTGTGTTCATTAGCGCAATTTGATTCGCCCGTGTTAAGGTTACAACTGCAAGGTACTTAGTACTATATTCTTGAGCTTGCATTGCCTACGCAAAAACATATTGCATGATCACGAAAGAATCCTTTTATGTACTGACTCCTATAGAACATTACTGACAGAGAACACTCACTAAGTTGACTTTACACGTTACATGGCACTAAACCCACTGTCCATGTAAACTTAACACACGCAACTGAAATTATTATTGCCAATTCAGACCACAACTTTGTTATGCTAAAGGTCTCACTGTGGTTTCTTGAGATGATCCACCTTCAAATTTAAAACATATACAATCCCATATAATAAATACGCTTTTATCTGCCTCTGCTTCTTATAATTAACCTTAACTAATGTCTCACTACCTGAATACTTAAATACCTACACAGACATTGTGTCTCTCATTCCTAAAGTACAGAATGCATGTAGAAGTACATGTAACGCACGTAACTATATAGTTGCAGCCTACTAAGTAAGTTAATACATTTTACTGTCATAACATCATCATGATCCCTCTTTCGATTAAAAGGGTTGAGGGAGTTACAGGATGGGAACATACCTGGCATTTAAACTCGACACTTGCATAAAATCCATCTTTGAGTCCTTCGCACGAGTAATTTGTTGTAGGTACTCTATTTAAAAAGGGATACGATGAAAGGTTGTAGCCATTAAGCTCCCTGGGAAGATTCGGGTCGTGCACATAATCGATTTGCGGTATACCCGTCAGTGTGTAATTCTTTGTAACATTACTATTACTGTCCTCTGCTGCTTCCCCATTGTTAAAATCTTTGTCACCCGGAATTTCTCCGAAGACCAAGCTCATGTAAATTGCTGTAAATTAAAACAAAAAAGTGCTCCAATTAATTCAGATTTGTTTATATGCAAATGTCATCCGTATGCGAACAAGAAGTTCATCCTTGAATTTAATTGGCATACCAGAAGACACACTTAAATGATTATTAATGCAGGTGCCTACACACACATCACACACCATCGCATATAGGCTTGGTATGCATAATTGGAATGATCGAAAACGATTTCCCATTCCTGCACTGATTACTACTTTGTATACAAGAAGTGAGCACTACGAACAAACAAGTGCTCCCATTCTTCACTTGGATTTTGTTTGGCTTTGCTTGGTTACCAGTAATACACAATAGCTTCCTGATTCAGTCGTCTTGTCTCTTGCTAATGCTTGGTGTAATGCTTTTTACACGTAGTACTTATGCTACATGTGTAAAATGGTATGCATAGCACAAAGAATGCAAACCACAAACAATATATTTGTTAATGGCTTGGCACATAATACCATTATTATTGTAACAACAAACAGCCCTAGTATACGCATAACTTCTTTTACTACTGTGCCATACATTCAAATATTCGTTTATTTTTTGGCAAGTACGAAACACACCTATATTTACCTACTTGATGTGGAAGGATAGTATTTTATGTTGTAGAATGCAAGCAGATGCAAAAGTACTACATGTATAGATTTACGAATGAACTGATAAAAAACCAAAGGATTACATTTCCGGTACTAAAGGCGAATACAAACGCGAACAAAGCATGAGCTCACCATATTTGTATCTGGAGATACTTTACGAATATACAAACACAATTTCTCATAATAACATTTCATCGCTTGCTAAGTAAAAGGTATGCGGCTAAGGTAAGCCTCGCCCTAATTCCATTTTTTAAATCACTAAATCTCTCTTTTCGCTGTTAGTTGTAATTGCAGCTGCAATGCAGTGGTCGTACCTGCAAGTTGTTGCATACTCTCACAAATAGGTACGAAACAGACATTATTACCGCCGCGGTTCATAAAACAGTTCGTAATATTATTTCCAAGAGTATAGATGTGGCATTCAATGAACTGCAATAGGGACGCGTGTCCCTAGAGGCTTCTTTTGTTTGCCTCTGCTAAAATCTACGTACCTACCAACCTACCTTTACTTTTAACTACCTACTTATTACAGAATGAAGCATGAAATAAATATACTTTATTGTGATTATAAATTCTTTGTGAATACAATATTTGACCAAAGGGATATTCTCTCACCTCAAGAGCAGACAGATATTTTTGTACATCAATACAAACAAGAAATAAGGTAAACGCAGCGTTGTAACAATAGTTCTATACAATAATGGTCATTTAAATATTACACATTTTCACAAAACAGCCTTCCCAAATTCATTCATTGAGTTAAGGTCACCGGCAACTAAATTTGTAAAGGTTTCCAATTGGAATCCTCCACATCTCAATATCATCTACATGCAGTTCAACTTCATTTCACTTTCTTTCAGTATGTCCTTAGAAAATATCTATTTTCGTCTCAATCACTTTCACTAGAGAACCAACTATGTGTTCTACGGCTCGATTCTGTCAGACCAGACATAGCCTGACGAATGCATTTCAACCCAACTCAAAACACTATCTATCACTGCTACTCAAACTTTTATTCCTACCACCAACTACTAATGCATATACCATACAGCATTTAGAATCAAAATACCCATGCAGTTTACATATCCGTAGCCACAACCAACTAGTAATAGGTAATTATAGCATAATTTATGGTTTAGTAGTTTGTGAACACTTTGGAGGTATGGCTCGTACAATGTTTAGACGTGAATGCTTTTCTTTAAGCGTTAAATTTACATTGGCCCTTCGGTTATGAATGGTGTGTATGGCTACAAGCCACCGTGGAAGTAGTGGCAAAGTAACTAACATTTTATAACGGGACCTTTTTGCTAGACGCGAGTGAGACAGAACAGATTCCAATAAATACATACAATACACCACAACAAAATCTCTAGCAGCTATTATACCACTACCTATATTTATATTTCATGTATACTAATACTACGGGTCTATATTAAGCCATATGAGTTACTAGAACAGTGTATTTCTTATGCTCTCTTTCTTTACTAGTAACTGAGATCGAAATGATTACATCTGAAGATAAGTAATGGCAATGTTAACGTTGTTTGCTGATGCGTTGAGCAGTTTAGCGAGCCGGTTATGTTTAGTAGGTATAAACGTTTACACTGCAAATTGTAGCATACTACAGGAGTATTACAAATTAAATAGTAGGCAGTACTAGCAGCATGTATCATACTTCGCAAATTATGTTACGATACATAAATACAATAATACTACAAATTAATATACAGAGAACCAGCTCGTTGATTCTGGAAGTGGTTCAGCCCACATCACACACACCATTAAATAAAAACTAAGTAAAGCAAAAGCAACTGCCCTAAACACTCTTTAAGAAAAACAAAACAAACAAATGAAGGTGACATATCAGTTACAGATTGTTAGATAACAAGTACTATGTAGCATGTAGTTGAATAGATACAGGTGTTTCTTGGGAATAAGCGAGCTTAGCTCCAAGCTACAAAGTGGATGAATAATACAAAGCAAAATTCAAATAAACTGGTACTAGTTAGTAGTAGCTATTGTATTCTGCATGCACAGCAGTGTGTCACTACGTCTTATTACTCTGAACTGCACCACGGCATCATTAACTACGAGTCACACAAGACAATATAAAGTATTTATCTAAAAATGACAAGGCATGCACTCATGCTGTCTCTGTCTGTCGCCCGTCCATTTGTTAAAAAACTAGTTAATTCGACTACATTAGCTTTTAACTGCTCTGAATTGTTCATTGCTATTGTGTCTACAACATCAACGTATATCTGTTGTGGCGCAGCACACTGTGAGAGATCACTTATACAACAAATTATAAATTGGGACTTTTTCTTTGCCATTGCCTCCTCATGAATACTTATTTAATAGCAACAACTTGGGCGTAACAGCAATGTAATAAATAAGTGAGCAATGTAAAATACAATTCAGATATACGTAGATGCATACAAGGATCATACACATGCATGAATATGTTGAATACATTAGTGCCAGCTACATACTCTGTCTGTGACGTAAAGTAGATAGTGTAATACTATAACTCATTCAGTTTGCAGAAGCTAAGGCTAAGGCAGAAGGAAGGCTGCAACAATCTGTAGCCACAATCCGTGTGTAAAATACACATGGTACACTTGTATAATTGTTGAGAGTCGAATTTACCTATAATGTCATAAGAAAATAGTGCAGAATGCTTCATGTAATAATAATAATAATAATATTGGTAGTAGTAGTGTGTTGCTTTGCTAGTACTTGGTCTACTAGTGTACCTAATGGTATAAAGGTGTCTACAAGTCAGTGTAAGACATGCAGAACATGTAATTCACGTGAGATTGAATTGACGTAGTTTTATCAACTTAGCTTTACTTTGACTTACCTAACAAGATTGTAAAGGGGATCCATGATGGCAAGAGGGGCAGCCGGCAGACCATTGTCGTTTTCGTCGTCCTTCCTAGGTGATCTGTTCAAAGCAAGAGAGAAAAAATGATAATCACCCAGATCTGGTGGACAGTGAAAGTGGTTATTAAAGATAGCAAGTGCTATGCTGTGGGGCTGTTTGCTTTTGTGCATTCTGCTACCACACTATATTAGTACTACTGGCTATACATACACATACATACGCTGCTCTAGTGTACATACACATTCATATAAATATTATCCGTAGGTACATAACGCTGTACTGTGCCATGTACCTACTCACCTGCATATGATGTGTTACTCTGAGCGTATGTTATAATAGTGTAACTGCAGTAGATGTGTATGTGTATGTCGTGTATGTGTACTGTAGCTGTAACAAATATATCGTGGATTTCATATAACGTCCTTTTGTACTGTGTGAATGCATCTACAATACACATTTTGTAAATCTCAAAAGAACCTTTTTTCGTTTGAGGTAGTTGTGTTTTGTGTTGTAGCAATCTACGACTTATTTGCTTTTGATTCCATAGCTTATTATATTTATCCTCGCTCAGCTTAAGAGAAACACACACATAATGTTGCTATTTACTGACTAATAATAATAATGGCCAATCTTTGGGATTGGTTTGACTTAGCTAGTCTGGTCTAAGCTATATTTTACTTGGGTATATTATACTCGATTTGAATTGAATTGATATACGAAGTAAAGACTCGTAGAGGAGTAGGGCTGCACAAACTGCAGATAGCTCTGTCAGATACAGATATTCATGTTCAGAATACCACAAGCCGTGCCAATTTTCGTGCAGCAGCTCTAGCACGGTAACTATTTTCCCTGTCTACCTCGGCCTACCTGTTTATTCTCTCATGCAATTCCACATCTGAAGTCAAATCTGTCTACAGATTACAGATCGTAGTATTCTCAGTGCGAGTTGCATTGTCTCCACTCAAACAGCGATAGTATCATAAGATTATAATATTAGTGGGCTAACACAGTAAACTATTTAAATATGCAGATTTGTTTTTTTAGGCCCAGCTTGTCTAGCAGCAGCAGCTCTTTCAATTTATTTGATTATCAAGTTGGGTTGCGAAAAATGGGCACAAAAACTTCAGCTCAGATTATTTGCATGATTTAATACCTACGTTGAATGTAGTACAGTGAAGTAACGTTTATTCATACCACGCAAAATTTGTAATTTTTGTAGTCTACATATTACAAAACTCAGTAAAAAATTCATTGTATGCATATGGTAATGGTATGTACTAATAATAATATTATCGCAAAAAGTATTAGGTAAATAATTATATTCAAAGAGGACTGTCGTGTGTGCCAATGCACATCATTAATTTATAGCATGTAGGTAGTTATTTATAAATGTTTCGACGAGTCCTGAAAAAAGCCAAGTGTTTATGATGAAGTTTTCAAGTTGTTGAAAAGTGTTGTTAACATTCTAGAATGTTCTATGCGCTACACTCTTCATAATTTCCAGCTTGGCAACAATACCTTACTTATAGACTGCATATACTAAGTAAGCACAATAAATTTTGATTAGACTGATTACTCTTTAAGGTATCTACAGATCAGAAATATTTTGAAGAGTGAGAGAGATCAAAACACTGAGGTAGTAATCATTTAGCAGAATATTATATACGTAGTACAAAAGTAAAATACACTGTGCAGCTTCAGTAATGAGAAGTAGTTCGAGAGTAATTAATTGCAGTTAAAGTGAATGCTTATTTGGGTCGGTCGATTCAGCTCAGTCAAGTCAGAATTTTGTTCTATTCTATTTTATAGTATGGATTGGAATGGATTGATGGTTGAAGGTTGCGGCAAAAATTGTATCGTTCTGGTCAGGAGCAATGGATAGGTAGGCAGTAGTGTGGTAGCTCTAAGGTGTGTTTCAATTTCAATGTACAGTGAAGTAACTTAGCTGTGTATTTACCATACATATACATACACAGTACACAGCTAAATAATTCTGCGAAGGTAGCTTTAACTAAAATGTAGCTATCTGTGCAATTCCGTGCTTTATTGCTTACTATTCCTTATTTACTACTTACTACTACTACAACTACTGTAATGTAATTTCATATGTGCATAGCATAGCACAATCCTTCTAGGTACTTTACTTATATTCATTATTAACCTTACACTATACACCTTGTTAAATCTCTATATATATTTATGTTGTTTCATACATCTGCATATCTATAACTGTGTATACGTATTTGTAGTATAGAGCAAATCATTGGAGCAGTGTACAACACACGGTTGTTGGAATAATAATAGTAATAGTCGTAGTAAAGTTTTTTTTGCTAAATCTCTCAATACCTCAAAGTGTGTGTGTAGTTTTAATGTGGTGGTGGTGCAGTGCAGTGTACTCTGATCTTGGATGGAGTATGAATGAGACGTGGGAATTGGTACTGTACTGCACTGAATTTTTCGCGTGGTTTGCTCTCTCAGCTCATGACAGGAGAAAGTTCTCCGATACAGTGCATAGTCAGGAGGAGAGCAAAACCATACTGCGATCTACCATTACGGCGACTTTATTGCACACATATTTCTGCTATATTCACACTTATAGGAGATACTTGTTGATTTTATATCATCACAAGTTTCATTTGTTGTTGTTCTTGTAAATAGCATAAATCTATGGTCACTTTGCTCATCATATGTGTTAGAAACATTTCTTTTAGACTTGAATTTGTTCTTTACATTGTACCTAACACTTCTTTACGACTTTTATTGTTTATTTATCATCTACACTCCATACTCTAACCTACACGCTAGAACATTTGTTTGTTTTTCGCATATGCACCTTATACTATGTAGTAGCAGACTCACAACTTGTCTTTTCTTGCCAGCCTTGTCAAAACCTTTACTAATAGGAACTTTCAATCACTCGCTAGTGTGTAGTAGCATTTATGGCGATTTAAAGTACAAAGTATCTACTACATAGTTATAGAACATGATAAAAATTGATGCCTTATTGCCATAATGGTGTGCTAAAGTCTCACCACATAAAAGTTTCCACAGCGGCGCTTCAACTTTTTTGAAGTGCATTTTAAGACCTCATTAGTTAAATCTCTGGTAGTTGTATTGTTTACATTTGAATGAAACACACAAGAGGACGATTAATGGCAATGTAATTTAAAACTTAGGAGCTCTCTACATAAATACTACATGGGTAGGTACATGGGTAGGTACATACTTAACAATACCATAAGGTGCTTGACTTTTCTCAATTGAAGTCAGCTGAAGATGACGACCAGTCAGAGTCGTACAAACATCGGAATAACACTTAAATTTGAATAATAATTGTACACATGCATTGAATGACTCATTAAATTTGTAGATTGGCAACTCTTGCATACGCGAGTCGAGGCAGAGAGTTGAAATTGCAATAATAAATGTAGATCTCTCATATGGACACTTTAGCACATTGCACTATGAAGTACTAATACATACACACTGTGCAGCACGGTATATTCAACAACACCATATTACAGTCAAAAGCAAGCGAGTAGCAATAACACACAGAATGATAATGCTCCGTTGATTTTTACTAGTAGCAACAGCAGAGCTGTGTGTATCTTTCTGCAAAGATCTATCGAGACTCCCCATTCATTCAATGTGGCCAACTCGACTCGCTAAAATCCCTCTAGCTTCATGACAACTCTTACAACAGCTCTGAATGATTGCACCATAAGACACTTGACTGATTTCGTGCTGCTGTACTATACAATACACATAGCTACACACTGAAAGAATACAGAGACTACTTAATGCTAATGTCTTTGTACTTGCTAATAAAGTCGACGTAACTCATTGCATCTTTTTATATATGTGTGTGTTTACTGTTTATTTATTTACTTATTTACAATTACCACCAACTTCAATTGTTTTCAATTCTGAATTACGTACAGACATTTTAACTACGAGTAGAATTGCAAATTAGACGAATTCTTTCTGATAATTTGTATTGTAATACATACAAATTGCATATTCTTACAAACAAACCTATGTACAAATGGAATAACATTAAAAGGATGACAAGAACATGGGTTAGAAAAATGTGGTAATACTAATCGCACAATAGGTCAAATTTGTGAATACTAAACGAGTGCTTACCAGAAGAAGATAGAAATAGGTGGATTCCGAATGTTTCGGATGAAAATGACAAAATATCTTCGGCTCACAAATCCAATTGCAGCCCCGTTCACATCTCTTCACATGTTACACCCACTATCAAGCCACTGACTGTACTTACAGCTAGAAAGCCTGTAAGTACTCACTCAATTAAAGGAAGGCGACTGTTATTCCGATAGCACTGGTTGGCAATAGACAGAGATGCAAATATCCGCACACGCTTCTTGCTTGACTTCTGCTCACACTCACACTTTGATCTTTCTTCTTTCCGTCCAATAAGCAAAATCTTGATAATGAAAAGGAATTTTTCCGATTTGAGAATGAATAAGATCTTAGTATCTCAAATCTCGGCTACAAGCCGTGATGGTTGGAGTAGGTAAATAAAATGGAATAGGTAGTAAACACAAAAATGAGAAGAAGAACAAGCACAGAAAAATCACTCACAATAGACACTCAGCAATTGGATTGTACTCACGCCTTGCCTTGCAATGCAATGAGTATAATGTACGGACAGACAGAGAGTAGGTAAATTAGAGCTAATTACATCCAAGTTCGACTGTACTCTTTGCTTGGCAAGAACGAAGAGAATGAGTGAAGTTGTGTGTGTAATGTGATGTTGTTGCACAGTTCAGTGCAATTGTGTTTTCTGTGTCTGTAGTACATGTACTCTCTATAAAAGGCACACAATATCTACAGACACACACACAGTGCAGATATGCTACATACACCACCACCACCACTACCACCACCTCGAGCTTTTCTGTGTTTTGCTTTGGTTACAGGTAATAAGTAAGTATTTGTGTTTTGACTGTGGTATGTAGGTACGTGGTGTACTTACTTCGCTCAGTGGTAGTGAGTTTCAGTTTTTGCTACCCAAGGTAAAGCAAAGTACTATTAGCTGAGTAAAGGCAAACTAAAGTTATAGTAGAGGTAAACGAGATGTTAGAATACCAAAGATTCTCGTCGTAGATAGATCAGTTGTAAGGAACCACCCTTTCCCTTTCCCTCGAATCATTCACTCCTCTATGTATTCACTTTATATCTCATCTACACACTCAACTCAAGTCACAGCAAAACCAAAAGCAAATGCACGAAATAAAATCTTACTCTTATTGCATTGCATTACATTTTCGTGCTAGTCCTACCAAGTCCTACCAACTACACTTCTGCACCAGCTCCCATAAAATATCTACTGCATACACTCTGTGAAACTATTACTGCCTTACCTACTAGATATACCTACACATAATAATAAAATAATAATGCAGTGCTTTCGTTATATCCAATTCTACAGTATAAATATATAATCATTTGTATGCATGCGGGGATATAGCAAGAAGTTAAGAAGGAGTCAATATAACAGATAGACAACACAAAGAGACTCAGGTGAGTGGAGCTGACATTATAACAATGAGAGACTGAGGAGCAATATAAATGATTCTTGTCAGTCAGAGAGATATAATAATATTATACCTACCAACAGTCCTACAGATGTAGATTCGTGTTTGTTTCTTGTATCTTTTGCCTATCTTCTGCTATGGTGTGAGTGTACTGTCGTAGTCGTATACAGATGCAGATAAGTGTGCTATACAAAAGATAACACATTTTATGTGCATTTTCGTATATAGAACCATGTCATATGAATGCGAATGTAGAGGCAAAGTCTGCATGCAAGATATGTCATAGCAGTAGTTGTAGTATAAATGGAGAAGTAGCTATATAGCAGTTGGGAAGATTGACTGATTCAACTGAAATTTAATCTAAATGCATTCAGCTAACTCTCTTCTGCTCCTGGCGAGTCTTGTGCTGTCTTTTTATTGTTTTCAGTCTCATTGTCCTCTCTTTGTATTGCATTGGCATTTCAGCCATTCGTCACATCAAACCATTCATTATAATATCATTTGGCATTCATTTCATTAAACAGAAAATCTTATAGGTATGCGTATACGAGGATGTGAAGGAGATCCCAAAAATTTCTAAGTATGTAATGTATGTACAAGTAGTTTTTTATTGTAAATAATCCAATATCCCTCTTTGTTTGTTTCGTATCGTATGCCTACTAGAGTGTATGTAGTACAAGTAGTATTACGTAGGTACGTCTTAATAATTTAATAATAATCAATGTTCCTCGCTACATGAATTCACAAGGCATATACAGGTTCTATGTTTACATAGCGTATTATTTTAGAAATAGGAGAGTGTATGAAACGATATCTATTATATGTGTACCACAGATAAATTTCCATTTCGTTTGCATTCACGGAATTTCTTACAAACCTTGATAGTTGGATACATCTTATACCTATACTTAGTTATAGTTAGGTTAAAAAGTGATACACATGCATAAAAACAAACTGCTGTGTACTATATACCTAGTATTTAGATTAATGCTACTTTACTTTCAGGAAAGTGCACGAGTTTTGAGAGCTGTTGATACTTAGATATGTAAATAGAGTAACAATAGTAATAACTTGAGTCACACACAAAGAATATTAGTAATAGGAATTCGCATAATAGAGATATGATTTTTAGAGAGAAGGAAGGTGTTGCCTGTTTGACTGCAGGTTTACGTTGTTTGTAGTACTGATGCTTGGATCAGTACAGCTCATTAGCATATTTACACTAATAGGGGTATTTTTACGTCTCGCGTCAAAGTTTTGACAAGTTCAAGTTCAGCCATGCATCAATCCATCTAGAGATATATGTGCACTACGTAAGCAAACAATTCCCTTTTACTTATTCTTGTTATCAAGTCAAGTCAGTTTACTTATGGTATTCGTACACACGTAACTCTACACTCACTTATTATGTTTTTGAGTCTTCAATTCACTTCAGCTCCCTTTGCTTTGCTATTTCATTGCATTGCAACTCACTTGTATTCCTTTCTCTTGCTCATTATTTGTGCTAAATATTCACTCAGACATCCGTCGCACTCTCCATCTCCATTTATTAAGTAACTACCCAACTAAACAATTCAAACTTGGTTATAGCAGCTACGTTTTAACAATTGCATAGCCATCTGTATACAGATACTACCATAAGTTACGGCACAAATGCAAAATGTAACTTTTTATTACAAATAGAGTTTATGACTACTCCTAGTAGTACAGATACTATTTAGGTACGCCTAATATTACCTTCGTGTCTATGTAAAGGCAAATGCTCTTTCATTTTCAAAGTGTTACATTATTACCTGCACGTTTACCATTCTGGACTAGAATTATTTTCCACTTGTCACTTCAATATTATGTTCTTACACTTAACTTACATATGTCAGTCAGTTTCTAAAAATGAACGTTTCGAAATTAAGTAGCATATCTCAGATTGTGTAACTTTGAGACAGATTTCTTCAGAAAGAAAATGTTATGCATATGTCTAAAGTGTATTGTAACAGTAGGTATATATAGCTATAAAAAATGTAAAATCTGATACAATCGTACATGCATTTACAATACATTAGTACAAGAAATATGATTATGATGTTTTGCACTTACAGACAATGTAGTAATACAATAGTGGAGCAGAGTTAGAGAGTGAAAGGTATTATTATCATTACGTGTTCACATTCGGAGGATTTAATGGACGTAGGTGCATTTCTTGTGAATAGATTATTGAGATCTATTGAGCTGTAGACAGATCAACAGACCTAAATGTAAGGTGCAATATTCTAATCGACTGTTTAACGTCGACATAATGGACTAAGCATGTTACAATTAGGTTATTAGTAGGTACACACCTGATTGTAAATCAGTGGGAGATTTTTTCGTGACGAAATGAAATGGTCAAATTTTTTAAGCAGAAATTAGCATTGTGGTACTACTGTCAGTATTTAATATTTTGTTTGTTAAATGTGTTGGCACGTATCTATTATAAAAGTGTTTGTTATAGTTATACTCAAGAGTACAAAGGGATTGTTGTTGCCTATGTATTTAATTGTACTCACGTAAACTCTAAGGGTTGTACTTGTACTAGTTAATATTTAGTTCTTACAAGAATCAGCACTACATTTCATACATGTGTGGCATACTGCACTATAATTCAAACATTTGGTACAACTACACAAACATGCAACTAGTACACAACAACACATTTTCTAACGATTCGAATAGCACAAACAAACATTCACCAGACCTTTTAATACTCCCATGTATACGTAATGTTAATCTGTACATAACATTTGAGTGCATTGCAACGTGTAGGTGTTTGCTACACTACATAATATAGATAGCATTCAGAGATTTAGAATTGGCTCATTCATTGTAAATTCATTTGTGTTCGGTGTCATTATTATTAGTCATTGAATTTTATGTATATGTATATCAGTCAGACATCAGAGTATGCAGTTGTTTCTGTATTGGTTGGTGCACAGCACAGAAACTGCAGCACACACAATGTTCTTAATGATTAAATAATTTGTGGAAAAGAGAAATTTTGGTGGAATTCCCTTTTCCTTACGCTTGCACGAAGCTTTTAAGATCCTTGTGTTATATTGCACTCAGCACTCTTGTAATAATATCTGTATATAACTCCTAAGGTCAATTTCTACCTCGGCATGGCCTTCCTGAAGAAAATTCTATATAAAACTGAATTACCTTTGCCTTTATGCTACCTACTACAACATAATACAAGAAACGACTACCGGTTACTCAGATTTCGTTTCATTATGCTCGCTTGTATAATAATGAATGCATAGCACCTATTTATTGTATTTACTTGGAATGTACGTTAATTTCACAGTATTTATTAACTTCAGGTGACTTTGCATGAACATTGAAAAAGTGAAATACCTTTACAAAGCAAGTAGCAAGTATTCTGTTTGCGTTTAAAATTAAAAGTGATTCGCTGAGGGCAATAAATTTTCTTGGTAATAATGGTTGCCTTTGAAAAGCTGTTTACTTTAGGAACGCTCGTGTTTAAACAGTCATCTCAACATGAATGATAATTCATCTGTTTGGGTTTTGTAACATTTTCACTAACAAGACCATACACTCATATCACGTAATTTTTATCCCCCATTTCTTCTCAAATTTAGTTAACAAATGTAAGTAGACATAAATTGTAATTAAATTGAATTGTTAATACTTATTATTATAACTTATTATAATATTAAAGTGTGCAAAATAATATGTTAGTCAATATTAGTAAGTACATTTTTGCTGTACTGTCACAGAATTACGTACGAAAATCTTTGCAACTCATAAAGCTATGCAATACCTACTGTAAAGAGTAATGAATACGTAATTTGGTCAAGTCAATACAAATTTAATGGTCAGTGCAACATAATAGATATTTGTACTAGGTATATCGCATATAATAATTGCAGTATAGGTACACATTTTACATGAATTAAATTAATGGTGATGTACGTTGTGTAAGAAAATGTACACGTTACTTGTGTTTATTGTACAAAAATTATACATTTTATTGTTTATAACAGAGTAAACATTATGTGTGACCGAGCTTCATGAGCTTGAGCTCACAACATGCAACTTACACGAATTTTGGAAAGCATAAAAATGACGTACTTGATTCTATAGGTACGAGAATATTTTATATCTCCTTGTTATTATAGAGTTGGTGTACCTATGGCGTATAGGTACATGAGTCATAGGTGTATTAATATTAACAGTTTACTTAGGTAAGTAGGTAATTACAAATAATAATATTATTACTCACAATTAGACTTACAGTAATAATTTCCTCGTCAATTATAATCGTATTATTAGCTTCATATAGTTTTACACATGAGTTCCATTCAAGAAACCACAGGCTTTCCTGCAAACATTTTATCAGATGCCTAGTCCGCAGCTCTTAGGGCGTACTTTCTCATACGCTTAATTAAAGGCATAAACCAGAATGAAATTTTTTCGATACAATTATTTTTCAATTTGTAAACGAGTCCGCCTATATTTAGCGTTGTATATAAACTAAAGCTCAATAGAAGATGAATTCATACCTTGGTATTATTTTTACACTCAAGAAACTGTAGCTTTGCGTCTATCGTGTGTGCATAATTACAATAATTTTGCTACACACAAATAAATCATGTATTTTAAGACTAGGTAGTAATAATACATAGAAGAGCTAAGCATCAGATTCAACCCGATTAGAGTTTGGAGCAGTTGCTGGTAAAAGAGAATCCTCCCAGAGCTCATCGTTGAGTTTGTAATCGGATTCAGCTTCGGAACAATTGTAATTATACCAATGATCGCATACGAAAGTTCTTTGGTTGAAAACGGTTGCGACACCACACAGCATTGTGAATCTTCTTCCGTCAGGCATGCATAAATGGTAGGCCTGTTGTGGATGATGCCAAAGAAAGAAAAACATTTGAATTTGAATTGACTTGCTGTTAGTGTGACAACATCGATTACTCAGAATCATCTCTTCACCACAATAACTGCACGATTCTTTCAGTTGTAGTCATTTAACTTATTCTGCATGAATTCGTTACAGAGAATCTCGTGAGTTAAGGAGTACGTTCGTTGTAAATCCCTGTGAGCTAACGGCACATTACCATTACATTATTACCACCACCTCCATACTACCACCAACAACAAAATTATACAGACCTATACAAAGTAACTCACAACACTACTATTACTTTTGCCACTTACTACTATTACTCGGCTGGACAATCGCTTATGTTAATTTATTGGACTGATAATGCCATGTCGTGTCATGAGCTAGACCTATTTAACTTCATTTGCATAGAAAATCTTGCTGTCAAAGATGATTTTGTTATGAAATCGTCTCTTGTAATTGCACAGTAGAAATAGCCCAATGTTAGCCACTGTCTTTACATAAATCTTGTAAAAATAAACGTAGCTTTTATACAACATTTTACAGCAAACGTGTGTGTTTGATTTTCAGTTGTGCGTTATCGTGTAATGAAAAGTCGTATCGTGTTTCTGTACATAATATCAGCTATTAGCCTGATTGATGTCTAATTTATAATTTCCTATAAATATAGTAATTCATCACAGACTCCCATCATTATAACACTAGTAATTACAAATATCCATACTAAAGCACATGTTCGGATAGAAGCTTTATGTTACTCTGTATGTATAAAGCAGTTGCGTAGAAAAAAGAAATTATATTCTAACAAACCTAGTTAAGCTTTTTGAGAGTTATATATGCTAGGTATATCAAGCAGTGCTCTGGTCAATGGTCATGGTGTGTGTTACCACATTCAAGTATATGAAAATGACCACTACCTACTCGTACTATTAATTTCGCTGAAGTATGTTAGTAAGACTACAGCACAGTTGATCTCAAGATGCAGATGAAATTTCACTCTCACTTGAGAGTATTTTGCATTAGCGTCATCTCGCCAGTATCTCTTGAATTTAAGAAAAGGAACAAAGACGAAACCTTTACTTCTTCTCAACAGAGAAGTTTATTGTTGTTAGTATGTTCCTTCATGCGTAAACGAAAATAATACTAAATACAATATTATTATGATCTTCTAAATCATTTAACGAATTTTTGTAGCTTTGAAGTATATATACAAGATACAACTTTATGAAAAGTAATACCTATTCATTGTATTCATGTCTTTTAGCTCTAAGTTAATAATGACTAAGGAAACTAAGACTTAATCAATTTAAAACTAAATGTTCATTATTATGCACCTCATTACTCTTTAGTTTCTAAAGCACCTTTAATTGACTACAATATTTTTTCAAGTAGATTAGCTCAATTCAATAAATCTTTATTATATTGACATATACTATCAAATAGATGAATATTTCTTCATAGAGTTACATCTAATAATGAAAATGATTATTTATGCTTACTTGACACTTAGATTGAGGTGACGGATCAGTGTAATATCCAGGCGATCGATTTTTACATGTGAATTCTAGTCCTGCAGGTATCCAATAATTTCTAGGGACACGATCCTCCCCGTCATTTTGTGTTGGATTGTATTTAAATTGAAACAAAGATTTACGGGAAGTTGATTCCACTACTGTTTCTTCTTCGCCGAACTCGCTATCTTCTTGACTTAATACATGTGTGTGAAATAGACACACAATTAATACCACAGTAAACCTAAACGCTAACATGTCAATTAAATGTTTCAAAAGTATGCTTATGCAATGTAGATATTATATAGACGCTTTAATTTTGCTAGGGTAGGCTGTCTTGGATCTGTTTAAAGGATTTGGAAAATGCAAGAAATATTTAGTGAAAAGATTTGTATGTTCGGCTTCAAATGACAAAATGGGAAATGACAGTTATATGCATGAGACACAATCATTTATATACTCAGTGCAATTTATTCAATTCAGCCTGGAAGAAACTTTCTGTTGACATTTTCTCTCGTCAATTAGCTAGAGCTGTTCAGTCATCTCTTTGCACTGCATGAGTTGCATCACTTGACCTAATAATGTCTTTTCAACTGTACACAGAATATTTTCGTTAGCAAGATGCATTTTTAAATAATAACAAGGAGTTGTTCACATTTATTAGAAAAGTTGTCAACTTTATTTTTAACCATATTATTATCAACTAGTACTCTTGTTCAACACTCAAAGAGCCATTTGCACGAATTCGTTGAAATTTTGTATCCATACATTGTGTAAAATGTAATATCTAATATTATTATATAATAATTGTTTTGAATTTAGTTTAAGTACACACATTCATTTTGTTTGTATATTTTAGCCTATATATGTAGTATGTACTCATATTGCAGTGATGTATGCAGATAGAACCAACAATTAAGTGTCGTGAATTAAATCTGAATCTTACTACGCTTAAATTCTATCCATCTCTGTACATTGTCAATTAGTACATCAAACAGACAATTACACACCTAGCTTTATTTGTAATTACTAAATTACTTATGCAGTATTCAGCTACAGAGACACACGTGTAAAGTATAAGAGCAAGAAACATTCATCCAAAAAATTGCTTGCAAAACAAATACGACGAGTGTGGTGATGCAACGCGTATTAGACCTTGTGTGATAAATGATAAACACCATTTACAAAACTCGAGACACGGATGAAGTGTGATGTGATTTTGTGAGGATGAGACACGTTTAAGAATAATTTACGACATGACTCAATTTAAAATTAGGAAACGACTGCATACTGCATTAGACCATTGTCCTCTTTGTAAGTTCAAATCAAGTTGCCATCCGCATCCTTGTATAAATCTTCATTGATTTTGTATAGATTTTCTGAAGTTGCACATTCAACATTGTACCACCTAATAACAATAACAACAGTTAATTGTTATACACATACATACATGATAACATGATGCAAGGTAAAGGTAAAAATATTCGCAGATAGAACTAAATAAAGATTAAAACAAGGAAAACGTAGAGGTTTTTACATACCAGTCGCATACTCTATATTTCTGGTTGAAAACGGTAGCATTCGGGCATAAAAAGCTGATAAACAGTAAAACAGTCATAATTATACATATTATTTGTTATATATATTATATATTATAGACAATACGTTAAAAACAATTGAAAAATTACCTGAACTGCTTTCCTCCAGGTACACACCAATGCCAAACTTGGCATTGAGTTTCAGTGTCTATGAAAAATACATTATTTAAATCATTTCAGTTTTATTAAATTCTCAAAGAAATTCATGATTCATGCAATTCATTTGAATTTTAAATTCCTTTTAATGAAACTGTAATCTCGCTAAGAATTCTAATTGTGTTAATATATAGGTTCATTAGGAGTTACGTCTTGTACAACTTAAATGTTAATTCAAATGGGTTGTGTAAATGTACCTGCATAGTAGCCTGGAATTCTGTCTTTGCATGTAAACTGAAGTCGTGGAGGGACGGCGCTATAAGCTGGGTAGTCAATGCCAGGTTCTCCGTCAATAGCCCACACCAAACTTATTTTCTGCAAAGACCCAACATGAACAAATATTAAACTTTCAGATGTGAAACTTAGTTTGCTTGGGCAAATAATACATACATGTTCATGAAAAATCATTTTACAAATTATAGTAAGTACATTTCTTTCATAAAACACGATTTTGAGTAAAATGAATACACAAAATTAGAATAAGTGTCTACCATTGATCATGAGCGTCTTTTGATTTATTTGACCTAAATAATTCGCTCATATACAAAATAGTGTCGATTATATTGACATATTATACCATAATAATATGTTTATAACATACAGAACAACTTACATTGAAAATTGTTTCATGTGAAGTTACAATTGCATTTTTCTCCAAAGAACTAGTAATACCTATGGTGTTTTGTAAATATATCTTCACACACACACACACACGACACACGTGTATTATTATCATCTATGAAATTACCATGAGCTTCAGATTTGCTTAAAGGTTCATTTAGCCGTGTGTGTCATTTATTATTGTTATAATAATATGATTGTTCCATTCCCTTCATACGCATCAATGACGTTCGCACAATGGGCATTTTGTAATATTATGATTAGATGGGT